>WMED01028030.1:0-10519 GCA_019650415.1 Pipa parva | reverse complement strand
TTTTTATCGATTTGTCCCCAAATCTGCGAATTTCAAGGTGGCTTGCGTCCACAAATCTGCTTCCACAGCAAAATGCTTGGTACACCTAGATAGCTGAAGGTATGTACTTTTAGAGGATATATACTTTGTGGGGGGTATTCATGAGGTAAATGGTAGTTTATCCTGAAAAACTGCAAGGTAGGCGAATAACCCCCTAGTGTAGCACATTTTCTTTGGGAGGCAAATTCACTGTTTGATGCTTCAGAAAATCAAATCTGTCTGCTGTTAATCAAACTGCTCAAGTTCAAGTTCATTGCTGCTTATGGATTTAGGTTTATTGATATAATTAGTGTAGTGTGTAACAAGATGGGAGGACATATATTACACTTATCCAAATTATTAAATAAGAACATGGATCATTAGTAGGACAAATAATACAGATTATCTGCTAGGATAAAGTGTGTATGCAAACACACCACAAAAGAGTTTGAAGAGATATTGTCACTTTGACAAAACACAATACCTGTATGGTGCTTAAGAATGTAGATTAGCACTGGAATTCACCTTCCCTACATTTTGATGTGTGGTACTTTTTGTCCTATTACTTGTCTTGTCTGGCTTTATAAATAAGACACAGTTATCTTTATAGCCACAAGATTGCCTGACTCAGCCCATAAACAAACCATTGTTTTCTTTAGCACAGCATGCTGAGTATATAAACACACTGCCACTGCCAACATATCATTGTATTCAAAAACAGTGCAATATCAAATATGGTTGTGCCAAATAATTAAACAGGATTACTTTTAAGTGGAAGCTCTTTTGGATGAAAATCATTTTATTTATATTACTTTTATTATATCTGGTATAACATTATCTCCTTAAAGGGGCATAGAGCCTTTGATAGATAATATTTAGAAATGGCATATCACCACTCATAAAGAGAGAGAGAGACTTTCAAGTGATCTAGGGATAAATGTACCTTGCTGTTCACATTTTTATATTAGGCAGGCAGGTCATTTAACTAATATTCTTTTTTTTTACATCTTAATATTTTGGATAAATGTATTTTTGTATCTTTTTTTCATTGTTAATTGTGATGATGTTATTCTAAAAGAATATTTATTTGCTCTTTGTTGTTGCTTTTCTTAATTCTCAATAACCAGTGCACTGATTTTGATTAGATAAATCAGTGATGCCCAACCTACGGCCCACGGCCCAAATTCCGAATTGGTGAGTATAAGTGTGAATTCGCCAGCTAAAGACAGTCGCAATAGACTGTTACTGTTGCAGTCATGTCTTTATAATGAGAATATTGTCGCAGTCGCAACCTTACTATGGAAAATTGCCGCAGTTGTAACTTTAAAATTTGTTGCGGTCGCGACTTTGAAGTGACCCATGAAACGTGTGTCATGACCTCCAGGCTGAAAAAGGTTGGGCATCAGTGACCAAAAAATATGAGGGATCAAAGGGCCTTTTCCTTATATGAACAACATATGAGTTGCAGAGTCTGTACAGTAATCCCATTACATTTGCATAGCAATGCTAATATATTTTTTATTTTCATTTTTATTTTAAGAGTCGCATGTGGAAGTATTATTAAAGTAATAGTGGTTGATTTTATATGTAAAACTATTTCATGCAGCCTTAATTTGCCTGCTATTTTACTCAGCCAAGAACTTGGCATTGTAAATTTTAATTGTTTGCTTAACTTTGAGAAAAAACAGGAAATTCATTGCAAAAAAAAACTGTTAAAATCTCATTTCGTGTTACATATAAAGGTAGAAAATCGATTATTTGGAGCTATAAAGGCTGTTTTAATTGATTACACCCATGGTGATTTTCTGACGATAACAAACATTGCTTGCACACAGGTTAACAAACTAAAAAGAAATTGTGTGCATAAGAAAATATCATTCAGTAAAGCTGAAACACTTCAGACATGCCTGAAAAACTAGTTAAAACATGTTAAAATACTTTGATCAAGAACTGACACTCTTTGATGAAGGATGTATTATCAAGAGCTGCAAATCTAAATTAAGATACCATTTACTTGAACAAAAGATGAGAAACTTGCATTCACGAGAAAATTACATTTCCTTGAACCTCCTAAACTCATAATTTACGAAGTTGTATGCTCATAAAGTGGCAATCTGAAATGTGGGTTATAGGTACCAGGACAGATCACAATCCAAAAGAGCTTCAAGCAGAAGGATTACCATCGAACATGGGTGCTGCATGTATAAGATTAGACTGTCTAAATAAGGAATTTAGCAAACATAAGTGTGGTTATATGACAGTGATTATTCATTGTAGAAAATCTGATAAAATGTTATTCTCAAGTATTGACAATGTTTAATCCACTTCATTTACAGAACAAGACACTAAGCTAAAGAGAAGGACCTACGTTACAAGGTATTATTTCAAGAATATTTACTGAGCTATACAGGAAAGGCAGAGGGAGTTTAGAGAAGTAAATCAATGTCATATAGTAGCTTAAGAGCATTTAGGTTCATAGAGCACTGGACTTCATTTACAATAGGGTACAACCTTTTTTTCTAAAGATGTATTGCACCTAAATGTACTAGGGTAATGTCTTTGGGGGGTTGGCTGAATAAGAGGCAAATTAAATACAATAAGGACAGACAAGTTACACAAGGATTGCCAATTACTGATGGGGGAATAGGGGATAATTAAGGAGGGGTATGCCAGTGGATAAGGAGATTATTGTTATATACACACAGAAAATATATATTTTAATAGACATATAAGTGACAGTTTAAAGTGTATGTTCATAAATTCCATAAGTGATGCAGTCGAAATGAGTAGGCATGAGGCGTGGGAGGTTGATGTATGGTATAATGTATTTGTTATAATGAAACATGGCTTGATTCCTCACATGATTCTAACATTAATAACATTGGCTAGACACTTTTTTAAAGGATAGGACAAAAATAAAAAGTGAAAGGGTTTGGATGTTAAAAATGAGATAAACGTTTGCAATAGAAGACCTGGAAAACAAAGCAGAAATGACAAATAGGCAAAACTAAATGACAAAAATATTTAAAATAAAAGAAAAACAGAAGTGAAACACAGTGAAAAGATTTTATCCCTTGGTGAACATACTCCATAGCCTGGAGATAAATGTAAACTGACAAAGAGATTAAGGGGTTATTGGCTAAAGTGTGAATTAGCCTGTCTAAGTGAATTTGCATCACTTTCGGTTGCTACACTCTGATTCTCTACTCCTTATTGATTAGACAGCAAATTCCCATAGAAAATCAGTGACTGCCACAATATTCCCTTAATAAAGTTGCGACCGCGTCAGTATCCATCTATTATGTAGTGTGCGACCATCATTAGCTGGTGAATTTTCCATACTGCAGAATATGGGGAAGTGGCGAAGTCACTCCTTTACCCGACTATTCGCACTTTAGCCAATAAGCCCCCATGAGATTGATCACTAGTTTCCATAGTTAGTCAATAAAAGTAAACTATACAGAGTAATAAATGTGTTTTTTTAAAGAATAGCCCATTGTTCTTACATCATTAATGATTTTGCAAAATATTTTGAAACCTAATAACACCACTTTATAAGTAATACATTTTAATCAAACATGCATTTTTTTTACAGAGATTTGAATAAGGTGAAAAATTGAAACAATAAGAAAAGTGTTGACAAGTGGCTGTATATGGTAAGCAACATGCCAATGTCTCCCCGTAAAGTAAGACAGAACTGATACATCTGTAAAGCAAATTCAGGGGAAATATCTTGTCATCAAAAGGGGCATATTATTAAGATTAGTTAAAATTGTATTTTTTATTAGGAAAAGTATGTTTGCAAAAAAATATTTATTGTTAATAAAAGCCACGTTCTTCCCAATTACATCAATATCACATATTTATCATTGTATTACCAGGAGATGGCCAAAAGAAAATATTGTTTTATAAGATTTGGGAATAAAATGAAACTAATATGAACAACTCGCAGTTATCTTGCAAAAGGGGAAATGTAAAATAAATATTCACATAAAACATATATTCCTTTGAAATATACACCACAGGTTACTTAAACATTATGTGCTTCTTGTTGTATAAGACTGTGCCTGGGTGCAGATTATTTTAAAATCAGGAGATTATTCATGGCTTTTTACATTTTTCCATAATGTCTTTTAAAACGTCAAACAGAAAGTTAAAATTACACAAATTCACCACTAGAAAGTTTGCAATTAAGCAAAAAATTGTACAATCTCCTAAACAGAACCAATTTGTAATAAGTGAGGATATTTGTAATTGTTTGACTAACTAGTCAGCTAAAAAGCCCTACATATACAGGATATACTGTATAATTAAAACATAAACTTTAGAAATTAAACTTAGTGTTAATAAACTATTTTTAAAAATCAATGCAGGGCATTTTGGGTAGTATTAGCATGAAATTGACATGTTTCAATTAAACACTGCAGACTCTCTAAGGATACTCAACATAATTTATGTACCAACAGAACCGTTGAAAATAGGGAATGGCAATCATTGAAGTGGTAACACTAGTAAAATGATATGCTATAACATTGGAAAATACCCATAGAAAGTGTTAACCTCTCCAATAAGCTGAGCTAAATTATATCAGAAATTAATAAGATATGAAACTCTGTATATCTAAGCAGAGGAATTACTGTATTAAGTCTAAAAGCAAAAACAGAACTAAAAAGTCAAATAAAACAAAACCAAACTCTTTCGAGAAAATCAATCAGAAGCTAACAATCAAAAAAATGCAAATATATTCAATTGTGCATAGGTGGGGGGGTGTGATTATATGTGTATGCGGTGGGTGTTTCTACAGAAACACTTATAAGCAGGCATATACTGTAGGTGACTAGTAGAAAAGAAACAAACATTGGTACAAGGAAACTCAAGTGCTGTTCAGCAACTATACACATGATGTAAGAGTGTTATTTACAATTTAAGAAATAATATCCAGATTGTTCCAAAACAAATGTGTCGTGGATGGGTTATGTGCAAACCATGAAATTAACTTAGCTTTTAAATGAATGCAAAGATTTTTACACAAGGCTAACTGAGGAATATTTCTTTCCACCTCATTCTTAGTTCACATTGGTTCATTATTATTTTGCTTTATTTTATACAATTATTTTTCTTTGAGCAGTATTCATAAAATTTCTATAAGGTTAAAATGAATATTAATCTGTTCTTCGGAACACCATCTACTTGCCTCATCTCTTGATAGGTGCTTTATATTATTATAATTTTGAGACAGTTGGCCAAAAACATACAACAATACTCTCATTTATATATTTCCACCAACATCTTATCAGCGCATTTTCTATATTCCTAGGTTTGAATGGAACTTTTACCCTGAGCAGCTCCAGGAATACATACTTTATGTAGAACTGAATATGTATTCAAATGCAGCAAGTGTAAATAACTCTGTCTACATATAAGTATGAGTTTTAGGAAATTTTTAGGAATGTTAAGCCACATGGATTTTCAATATAAAAAGGGAAAACAATATCTAGAGATAGTTGAATGCATCTTTAGATATGATCATTGAGTATACAAGATGATATACAAGGCAACATCAGTCAATAATACCTACAAAGGTTTGTGGGTAAAATTTGCTGCAGTATTATTATCAACTATACAGACTAGAGTTTAGTAAATTCAATACATATTCTTAGTCACATAATGATGATTCTTCTTATTAGTATGTTGCAACATGTCTTGTTATTGTATTCTTAAGAAAACATGATATTAAAAAAAATAACATTCTAAATAAAGTTTACTTTTTAATGTTGCAAACAAAGGAATTAAAAGTTCTGAATTCTATTAAATAATGAGCACATTTCCATTTTGCTGCAGGATGCCCTGGAAAGAAATTTCACAATAAGATGTGGATGAATTTGTTTTGACATTTGACATATATACGATCTATAAAAAAAGGTGAAATGTTTCCTTATGCTGCAAAAAAAAGTGACTGTATTATTTCTATTTATCTAAAAATATTTTAGAATTATTTTAATGGGAAGACATATTAAAAATGTGATGGGTATTGCAATTACTTTTAAGTTCTATTCCAATAAAGGGCAGTAATATACATTTTCCTCTCATTGCGGCACATTCACCAAAGTCAAATAGGTTTCTTGACTAGTAAATGCAGGAGAAACAGCCTATATTTAACAATATCTCTGTTTTCTCCCATTTACTAAACTGGTCAAAAACAATTTTATCCTCCAAAAGAATTCTCCATCCTCAGGCAGGAAAAACCCCGTTATTCTCTAATGGAGTTGGTCCTGTCATTTAGCCCAAGTCCAAAATATTTCCCCATTGAAATGAGACATAAATATCAATCTGTAATGGAAGGAACCCTCATAGAAAAGGGTTTAAGAAATTATTTTGATGGGAAACATTTTTATCAATTCTTTGTCAATTATGGGAATTTAAAAGTACAGGGAAACAAAAACTAACAGAGAAAGAGGGTGAAATCAATTAATATGGTCAAAAAGGTCTTAGTAAACATGCCCTGTTACATGTTCTATTAGCTTCTAGAGCATACATCACGGGGCACTAAAGTAAAACAGCTTTTTCAACTAGTAAATGCAGGAGAAACAGCCTATATTAAATAATATTGCTGTTTTCTCCTATTTACTAAGCTTTACAAAACCACTTTTACAGTAACTCTCAAAGGAATTCTGCACCCTCAGGTTGGAGAAAAACCATTATTCCCTATGGAGTTGGTCCTGTCATTTATCCTATGTCCAAATTATTTTTCCATTGGAAAGAGACATCAATATCAATCAGTAATGGAAGGAACCCTCATAGAAAAGCATTGAAAAGTGTGTCCCTGTTAAGAGATCAATATTTATCAATAACAATTAATTTTGATGGGGAAACATTTTTATTGATATTTTGTAAATCAGGGGAATTAAAAAGTACATACAGGGAAACAAAAATGTGCCCCTAATATTTATTTCCACATCAAATGACCATAGCCTTAAAGAACTTTTTTACTTTTTTCTGCACAACATATTTTGTTGTTGAAGTTAGAGATGAACAAATAGGTTGTGCTTAGTTTCCTAGAAATATATATATTTTTTTCAATCTGTTATTTTCCATTTCACAAAATAATCTGGGACCAGGTAAAATGTTATTTTCATGCCATTATACACAAATTAGGGGGCAATAAACACGCTAAAATAACAGATCATAACCGAAATCATATTTTACCTAATTAAATCTATTGATTTTTTTAAAAAAAGTATTATTTCAAATCCTGTAACATATTAAAAAAGGGACAATGTGAGACTGTGAAGGATGTACAATGAACAAAAAACCTATCTTGTTACTTTCCACAGGAACAGGAAATGGTGATACTGGTGTACCAAAAGGAGCATTCACAAAAACCTCAATCATTAACAAGCAAGAATTGGTAAATTTTTACAAATTTGAATAAAACTGAACAAATTTTCCAAGAATTTCAAAACAATTTATCTCTTTGCGTGATTGCAAGATATTTAGGGATTTTACAATCTATCTTATATAAAGATTAAGAAAATTTCAGAGAAATCAGTGGGTTAAAGCCAGACCAAAAACCTACACCAAATACACATTAACTTCAGTTGTTCAGATAGGACTGCATAAAAACCAACTTGATTTTTAATCACTCAATTAAAATATTTTTGGAAACCATTTTAGTAAGCATACTGCACCTATATATGCAAATGAAGCATCTACAAGGAAAAATAACCATGCATCAACAACACCACAGGCTTGGTTAAAGCTCATCAGAGAAAGGCTGCGACAAAGCTAGATTGTGTGTTGTGGTCTGAAAAGTCTACCTTTTACATTCTTAGATAGATAGATAGATAGATAGATAGATAGATAGATAGATAGATAGATAGATAGATAGATAGATAGATAGATAGATAGATAGATGTTTGTCAATTCTACATATGTACATAAGGACGTACAAGGATTGAAATTACGTTACTCTTCTCTCCAACATGCATAACATTGAGAATAGGCAGAATCATTACTAAATTAAAGTGCAAATGCTGTAACATAAATAATAATAATATTATTTGAGATATAATTAATTTTGTAATCTTCTGGCAATCAGGGAAGAGGACCAGCACAATGTAAAGTTCCAGGAAAATGGATCAGCAATTGTCAACAGCATTGCTAGCTTGCACTGTGTTTCCATTTATTTTGAGGGGTACATATACATTTTGGAACAGGGTATACTGCCATCTAGACAACATTTTTTTCATGATCTCCCTGTTTGTTTTAGCAAGTTAATGCTGAGTCACATTCTGCCCATATCTACCTATTACCAGTAGTAGAAATACTGGAAATTGTTTTATACCGGTCAAAAGGTGTTTAGAATTTATTGCTGTGCGATTGTAGTTACATTTGCATCTTTTGTACCAAGTTTTTTGGAAATGGGTTTGTTTACCTTAAAGGAATACAATGTACAAAACATATTGTATTTTGCACTTTTTGTTTGTACTTATTTGTATAAATTATTCCTGCAATTTAAACTGAGAGAATAAAAATACTATTTCAATACAAATATTTTTCAGTCAAACCTTTTACTTCAGTAAGTGAAAGGAAATGAATCTGTTTTTATTATTGCAAATTGAAGTATACCTTTCTTCAACAGAAGTGTTTTTCTGTCTATATCCACAAAAGAATATTTTATTATCTCACTACAAAATATGAGTACAGCAGGCAGGATCCATGTATTTGCTTTTGTTAATAATTATGTGAAAGTAAAATTTACTTTAAAAAGCCAAATTCTTCAGAGCCACTATCACAGAGAAACATTTTCTGCTGTTCATTTATTGGACCCCCTTCCTAAAAAACATACACATGGAAAGGTTAGGCATGTCATATCGATAAAGGGGCATTCTGAAAATAAAAATCAATAGAAATATACAAGATTTCCGAGTTATTTCAAATATATTTAGCGTAAGGAAATTCAGTAGTATCATAAACATATTAATTGTCTTATTATCTCTTTTCATTAATTTTCCTTTTCAATTTCTAGTTAGACATTTCAGGTATTTTGTCTTGGAATTATTGCATACAAAGTATATCTCACATTAGTTTAATGTGGGTTAAAATCATTTTAAGGAGGAAGTTTGTTTGTCTCTGGATAAAAACAATGTAGTGGCAAATGCTAAAATAAACAGTGCAAGTCATTCTTAAATGCAAAATAGCATTTTAGCCATTTTCATTTTTTTACTGTGTACTGAAACTGTGTTGAAGCCATTAAGACCATAGTTTCACAAAAAGCCATTATTTAGGACAGCTCACTGTTAAGAAACCGAAGGACCCATTCCCCTTAAGGCACTTCATTGAATCAGAGGCAAGCAAAGCAGTAAACATCTTATTAAACAACAAGTGCAGAAAAGCAAAAGACAGGAGCCTCTAGAGCCATGTTAATTATCTCAGGGTCGAAGTCAGTGGAAAGGATGTCTGGCAGTTCTAAGACAGTCAGATGGCAGTGCCAACATCTAAACATCCCCAAGGTCTTGCAGTTACAACACTGTCATATTTCACATGACAGGTTATACTTAAGAACACGCCAACACTAACCTCCTCAATTATATTCAATGTCAAGGTTTCCCCACTAAAGAAACCTTTAATTTTGTTCTTATATGTGTTTTGACAAAATGCACCATATATCAGAATAAAAGGTGTGAGAGATAACCATCATTAGGTGGTAAAAGCTAAGTATAAGATATTTCCTTCTTTATTTGTACACAGTTGTGTGTGTAGGCACATTCTTCGCAGCTATAGGTTGATTTAAAAAATAAAAAGACTGAAATGCAGAGCGTTTGTGAAATATATATATATATATTTATATATATATATATATATATACATACATACATTGATAGAGTGATCATGTTAGTCCACAGATGCAATACTCAATTATATATATATATATATATATATATACACACACACAGAATATACAGTATAAATATATACACACACACACACCATCATTGAAACAAGGAGGGGTAGATCCAGGTGCTGTTACAACCACTGATATTCTGGATCTATACTTCAACTACCACTGCTTCCCATGACTTAAATGAACAGTCTTTCATTGGATGCTTTACACTCTTTTATGGTTTAATAACATATTTTCCCTTTTTAATACGACTTCTGTCGTGTGCTGATAGATGCAATGACAATGAGGTACTTTGACAGTAGAGGGTATCATTTTACTAACGCAACTTTTTTTCTCTACTGATGTTATTATTAGTCTACAAGCAGGTCAAAGAGCCTGGACCGAAACATTACCACACCTGTGAATAAATTAATCTGAAATAATATGCATGGAGTGTGCTTAATAAAGTCTATATATATATATATATATAATATACCTGTACATATACAAAGTTTGTATACCATATATGCCGGCGTATAAGACGACTGGGCGTATAAAACGACCCATAACTTTTCCAGTTAAAAGATAGAGTTTGGGATATACTCGCCGTATAAGACT
>WMED01028027.1:0-10519 GCA_019650415.1 Pipa parva | reverse complement strand
GACTTTGTAAAAATTAACATTTGTGTCATTCTCAAAACTTTTGGCCATGACTATATATGTGAAGCCAAATTAAATAGGAATAAAAAATGTATTCTATCCAAGAAGAAATTCCACTGCATTTAGAGATTTTCTCCTATTTATGCACTTTATTGTGACGTCACATATGATGTCAGCAGCTCCAGATGGGCTAGCAACCTGGAAGCGTGTTGACATCAGCGGCACCAGATTGGCTAGCAACCCAAAAGTCAGTGACATCAACAGCTCCAGATTGGCTAATAATCTGGAAGCTCTGAGAGAACTTTGTCTCTATAGCACTTGCCGGTGATTATCTGGCAGACTGTAATGAGTGGTGCTTGCATGTGAGCACTGGTCATTACAGTCAAAGGGCCAGATGCAGCCATCAAAAGAGCCACATCTGGCACGAGAATCATAGGATGCCGACCCCTTGTCCTAGATGGACCTAAAACTGTATGACCTTATAACATGGCAATAGAGGTATCATTCTAATACAATGCTGTGGGTGACAGCTACTAGCTCTTAACAAAGCATTAGTGGATGTGTTCTTTTTCTGTAAATATTAGTATCTATCTGATGAGTCAACACATTACCAATCAATGTTATCTCCAAGAAGTTAATGCTATGCTTGCCATAATCCATGGGTGGAAATAATGTTTATGGTGGCATTGCAAGCATTCTTTGATTTTGTAAAAGTTGGTGAAAGTTAACTGATTAAAAATATTAATAAAATTGACTGAAGACTATTAAACTTCAACAAATCTTAATTTGTGAAAAAGGGCTACAGGGGGTATGTATGGAAAGTGGTCATTGATTAAAGTGATAACGACTTTATACTGTAGCTGTCAACAGCGTGAAATTATTACAAATTAGCAGTTCAGCATGTTCTTACAAGTATGAAAAATAGTTTCTATTTCAGCCGTTTAAAACTGAACATATATAAAATGCACATGCTGCATTGCTGATTTCAATCAGTTGCATTTATGTTACAGATTGCAACTGCTTTTAATTAGCCATGTAGCATGCATTGAAACCAGCTCTGAATCAGCACTGAGGCATGTGCATTTTATATGTGTTCGTATTTAAATTAATGAATTACTGTATTACTGTAATCTGTACTGAAGTGCATTTCATATAAATGTATACATAGACCAGCATTTTATATATCTATAAAATTCACACCAAATCATCCCTTCAACCAGCTGCAACTAACGAGTGTACTGCAGCTACTATACGTGTCTAAATTCATTATCATTGCCCTGAAGGATGCATTTTAAAAATGTACCTTGTCAAAGGGATGATATTTTTCTGCATATTTTAATGTGGTTATACATCTCTATGGAAAAGGTACTAATGTATTATGCAGATAAATCCATTCCTTACAAGCCATACAGTCTGTATATTTTAAAGTTATTTATTTAAAAAATGATGTTCTGTTAACACCTTCCCTTTTAAACCAACATCTACAAAAATCACATGATTCAGAACTTTGATACATTAACTTGGTTGTACTCTGCATAATTAGATAGAACGTTTAAATTGCATCAGAGTACATTAATTAGTAAACAGTAATCAGTGTGTAGGAGGAATTTTGGTCATTTCTTGGAACTTGCCCTTCATACATGCCCAAATTACCAAGAATAAATGTGCCAAGCTCCACAGACACCTGTATAAAATATCAAACAAATGGGACATACTTTGAGTTTGTGTTCTGGGAGCTGGAATACACAGAAACTACATTTCAGAAAAGGAAGAGTCTGGCAGAGAAGCTTCATCAGTCATAGAAGGTGAGGAGGTATAGAAATAAAATATTAAAAGCTGGGGATATGGAAAATGAAGACAGGAACAGAATGTTCCCATGCATGAATACATTAAACTAATTTCATGAATCATATTGGACTTGATGACATTCTTGTATTTCAACACAGTGCGTAAGTAAAAAAAATGTCCATACCCTGTGTTTGCCCTTGGTTAGTGCATCTTGTTTTGAGGGATTAAAATTCAATCTACTGAAATGCATTCATACACTAATTTTTCCCCTATGCACACCCAGTTCTGTTTGCTTATAATGTCATTTTGGTGTCTGGGGCACAGTTGTGTTGATCAGCTAATGACAGCAAATCAAATTGTTTAATAATGTATACAATTGCCATTATGTAATATGTATAGGATTAGTTAATGGCTCAGGAATTAACTCAGTTTATTCTGGATTGCATTGGTTTAACTATATACAGTATATGTGTATATATATATATATATATATATATATATATATTAAACTCTTTTATTTTAATATTCCAAATAATCATTCTTACCTTAAATCCCATTTTTATTAATTACTAATGGATTGCTATGATTCATATTCCTTTTGGGATGAAAAACCCTTTACATGGGTTAGGAAAGAACATAGAGCAGTTGCTAGAGCTGACAAGTATTGTGTTCATGAATACTTCAGAATAAGCAATTGATAGTTAACCCAACTCATCCAAATCATGCAATTCTACTATTATATAGTTTAAAAAAGAACTAAAGGTACCTCCACAGATATACATGATAAAGTAGCCAACTTACCTACTGTTGCGAGTCCCCCGACCAGCAGAAGTTGGAACAAGCTTCAACTGGGGTGCGGAGTCTAATGAATACTCTGGTATCCACCAGGGGTTCCTGCAAGGGAGCTTAGATTTTGCAGCTGGATGCTCACATGTCACAGCCCCCAGGGAAGTCATTCTGTGTGACAACTACAGGTGCACATTACAGGATTTCCCACAAACACAGGGGCAGGAATATACAGGAAACTAGGAATGAAGCAGAGCTCACTGTGACTCAGGAACAGCAGAACGAAACTGGAAACAGGATTTCACAGGAACTTCTGAACTGTATCTGAGACAGGTAACTTGAACTCGGAAGGAGCCAAGTTCAGAAACGTACAGAGCAGAATAGAATCTGCTGGCAAACACTGTAAGACTGCTGCTGATGAAGTTCTGGCAGCATTAAACCTTAACCCGATTAGATCTTTAGCACTAACAATAAAATTCAAGTGCTTTACATTATTATAAGGTAGAGACTGACTGCCTTGCAACTATTACATCACATGGAAAAGAACCTTGTTAAGAACTTTATGAATTAATGTTTACTCTTTTAGAAATAGTGCTATTGTAGAGCTTTACTTGTAATATATAAATAAAGTCTGTCTATATATTTTATTCCTATTTATCAGTTTAGTTCTCCTTTAATCATACAGTAACTGTGTTCTTACTATTAATAACTTAACATAAGGATTCCATTGTAAAGTCTGAAGAAGATTCAGCGGAAGGATCCCTGATTTTTGTTTGTACTTTTACATCTGACACTTATCCTTACCCAAACAATTAATGATTAGATCTGTTATAGGCCTTTTACACTTACCTACAAATGAGCTGGTCATCTCAAAGGACCTCTCACCTAGCTGATAGCATGAGTTAAATGTAATAGTTCTCACACCCTGGCAGCAAGGGGGAGCATCAAGAATAAAGGTGCCACCCATACCAAGCAGAACCGATAAAGTAATGGAAAAAAAGCATCCCGTTTAGTAGAGGAATATCCCCTTCTCCCCCACCCCACCTTAATGTTGGGGTATGTACTCTTGTTTGAATCTTTTAATTAAACATTTACCTTCCCCTCTGATCCCAGATTCAGCAGTAAAACAAAAACAATTTTGAAAAACAGCAATAAATATAGCCCTGCCCAACGGGATAAAAAGCAGCGCCATTGCATAAAGGTAATACAAATGTTAATATTACAAAAAGAAACACTGGTAGATTCCTACTATATTGCAGTCCAATTCAAGTGGGCGAAATTTATTAAAGGCGAAACGATCGCCCGAAGTTAAATTCCGATCGCCAGAAATGAAATTTTGAGCGATTGATCGAAATTCTGATCGTTCGATCGGAATCGATCGAAATTCCAATCGTGCGATTGGGAATCAATTGAAATTCCGATCGTGCGATCAAAAATAACGCCTTTAATGAATTTCGCAAGAAGTTCCAAAATAAGGCCTCTCCAAGTGTATAACTGCCAGATGTACTCAGGGGGTTCTGTTGTATCTGAGCAGGGTATCTGAGCATCACCTTCATGCTTTTACTTAAAAACCATTGAGGATCTTATAATGGCATTTGTTAAGAGCAAGATTGAACAAGTTCATTATCTTTATCCTCTGCTCCTGGAAATAATCTATGTCCGTATCACAAAAACAGATTTTATGGTTATTTATTCCTAATTAAATTTTGTGTTTCAAATTAACTAAACATTGGATGTCATTTGGCCTAATGTTCCTAATGTATTGGCTGTCACCCAGTCTGCCTTCCATGCTGCTGCTGTACTGTGGTGTAGTCTTATTTCTACCGCAGTGCAGGGAACTTAAACAATACTGTTTCCCTTCTTATTTGTATCATATCATCTGGGTAATATTTCTCTGAGAAATCTAACTTTCCTCCCAAAAATGTAGAAAAAAGTACGAGTTTCTCATACTGCTGGATATCTGGGAACAGAAGGGAATCACTGGTAGAGAAAGTAAGAGTGATTTAATCTACTGCACTTACAATGCTGCAGATTGTTTGGATATAACTAGTCAGCGTGAATTTACAATTATATAACATAAACCTCCACTTAACAGAGTACTCTCTACTAAGCATCAAAATAAGACTCTAAACATTTCTATAATTAATTGTTACATGCATTAAATACTGAACTGTTTTGATAATAGCATTTAAAATGTGTGTTTAAAGGTCCATTCACTTAGAATTAATTTGATAAATTAATAACAGTTTGCTATGACTGCACACCTACATTTGTATTGTGTAACTGTGAAATATCCATTTAACAGAATATTATAGGTTTTCTAGCCAAAATAGTTAGGGTGGAACAAGAGACTCCATGAGAAATGTAATTATGGAGTGTATGGGACAGCAGAAACCTCTCCCCCAGTGGCTGTAAAGTGAAGCAGTTTTTCTCACTAAGGTTTTTAACTCACTCATTCAACATTCAACATTAATCTTGTGCAAGCTTTGCTAAACATTTTGCCAATGGTGTGCAGGACATTGCTGTATGTGTTAGTAAGTTATGTGTGTATAGTACTGTGAAAAATGTGTGACACACTTATGCACACAGATAGAAAATTGCTTGGGTAGTGTTTACATAAAAAAAGATGTTGTGAAACCATAGACCAAGATGTAGAAATGCCAAATTTGCATAATTACTTATTCATGCACTTATTTTCTGTAAAAGTAACAGCAAGAGTCAAAAGACTAGGAAAATCAAATAAAATCGCATAATTCCTACAAGCAAACAACTGGGTATAAGCAAAAATGTCTCCTGATTTCCCTTACTAAATTATTTTTTCAGGCAGAATTTATTAATGCTATTTAGATCCCCTTGCAGCAAACACTAGGGCAACTTTCATATTCTCTTGGCTTTTTAATGGCCATGAATCTCCAAGAAAAAAAAAAAGATATTATTCAATGTTGAGGGGTTTGATGGAAGGGCTCCAGTGTTGCGTAAGGCAACTATTCATTCTTCAATTTTGAATGACAAACACTAGAGCCATTGTCACTGGTTACGCAACACTGGGGCCCTGTCAACAACCCCCCAATTCAACAGTCTGAAGTAGCAAAGTCAAACAGGTGAATTCAGAGCAGTTCACCTAGTCACATTCACACCTTCACCCCACTCCGCATTTTATTCAATAGTAGAACTACCTGATCACGTGTACGCAATATAATGCAAACAGCTCCGTAAGTTCGTGACTTGCGTAGTCATCCAAATTGGTCACGTATTCATCACTTCACAGAGTGTGCTCAATAAGCAAGCATGGGGTAGTGGAGAATAGACATGAATTCACAGGTCCACATAACTATTCGGACCTTAGTCAGTTTGGCTCTAAATGTATACTGTAATCCCATGAATAAAGTCTCATTACTCGTCTACTGGATGGAGATATATATTTCATATGCATGTATGTACAGTATGTATATTTTTATTTATAAAGCGCTACAAGGTTACGCAGCGCTGTACAATACAACAATACAGTTATAATACAGACAAGGGAAGTGCGTAACAAAGTGAAGTAAATTACAAGCATATAGTCTAGAAAGTACATCATGTGAAGTGAGGTCCTGCATGCGGACATCAGTGAATGCTTTAAAGGGATTCCAGTCTCGGCAAGGCGACTCAAGTGCTCTTTCCGAGACTGGAATCCCTGTAAAGCGTTCGCTGATGTCCGCATGCAGGACATCAGCGAGCGCATAACACCATGTGCGAAGTAAAGCGAAGGATCTGGACCTCACTTCGCACAATGGTCAATTACCCCCTAAGTGTCAGGCCATGACTGAAACAAGAGGATGGAGGTTCCTGCCCCATAGAGCTTACAATCTAATAATAAATAAATATCAAAGCAAGACTCAGCAGTGCATTTCTAAAAAAAACAGTTTCCTGATAAATGTTGTGTGATAAATACAAGCCCAATGAATAAGTCAATAGAATATGGTTCAAATGTAGAAAAAGGTTTTTATGCAAAAATTTAAAAAATAAATAAATCAACTGGAAGCCGTGCTGCTTTTACCAAGCTTTGTTCTAGGCTAAAGTAGATCAAATTTAGTTCTATTTTAAAACTTTGATTGACATGAGCACTTTGTTTTCCATAGTGTTGATGCTCTAAATTAAAGGCCATTTCCTGACAGGAACCAACCAATATCCCTCCACCTTCCCTATAGGCTTTCATACATATGTTTTCTTTAAGAGCTTCTGACTGTGATAAATTTCTTGGAATGTATTGGTTTGGTCATACAGCACTGACAGCAAAGTCAACATGAGAATGATTTTATTAATTAGAAAAGGATTAGCCCACTAGGCAGCACATAGCGAAAAGGGTTCCTTTTGGAATTCATTATTTCTGTGTGAAAGCCCTTAATTCTAAATGTCAAGAGGTGGATCCATTCAGTTTCACCCTACCTGGCAACCAGTTTTGAGAAAGTCTCCGGAAAAATGCATTGCTGAGATTAACACCAATTGTAGAAGGCTTCTTTTGCTTTTTAGAGAAAGTAGTACACAACATATAGAGTAATTATTTACATGGTGAACCTCCATTAGAAACAAATGAAAACACCTATGTGTGCTGTAATGTTAAAGCGGTTCAGTATGTTTGATTATACCTGTCACATTACTTGTGAAATCAATGCTTGCTTAATAGAGCAAGAATGAATGCAACAGAAATTTACACAGGGTGCTGCCTGATCATCCTTCACAAAAGGTGGTTACTCCATAAATGACCTGTAAATTATAGTGGCACTAAAAGCTCAGGTAAAACGCTTCATTTTAGTGAGAGCAATCAATAATTAGAATACAATTTGTAATCTTTATGTCTTCTTCTGCTTGTTTATTGGCACAGCTGACTTCTAAGCATGCTCAACCAAATCTCATTCGACCACCTCCATCAAGAAGCAGATTGCTATGCAGCTGGGTTTCACATAATCATAGGATGGACGCTGCATCTTAGAAAGTGGCCGCAGTAAAGACAGCAGTCCAGGAGTAATAATACTGCTTAGATTATTAGATATACTGCTTCCATTTTGTGCTTTACCATCTTAGAAGGTAAGCTTTGAGAAACATAAAATATTGTAGTAATTTATTTTTATTTAATCATTAAATATGCACACTTGTCTATTTTGGAACTCATAAATGGTATGGTACAGAGCAAGATTTCCTGCAGCATCTGGTACAGGAAGCCACACCCATTTTCTTATTGAAATGATTATGAGCTGTGTGGGTTGTATGTACCAGATACAAAAAAACAATTATGTTCTATATGCATTTAAGTCAGCTTAAGAATGCATGAATACAATAGTATAAAAAAACTTGTATATGGTGTATATTGTTTGTAAAACAGTTCATTATCCTGCACTCAATAGGAAAAAAAATCTATAATTTATCTATGCATCTATGGGATAAATTAAAAATAAGTCTGTGTACAGTATCTAATAAATGCAGTACATTAAATAACAATTATTTTATTTTGAGACAACTGAATACAGATAGTCACATCAGAGTAACTGCAGTGTAAGTGAGGATTCAGCTAACTCAGTAGTGGTATAAGCTAATTGCCTGCTTTGCACCCCATGGTCCTCTGAGGGAAATAGGATTTGGCTCTCAGCAGTAGTAGGTACAATAATAATAGAGAGATATAAAAACGGCTGCTAAATCACCACTTCTAAGACACAAAAAAAGAATTCTATGAAATCCACATTGCAGGGCTTTACATTTCTCATTAATCATTTTTAAAATGTAAAATATACCCATTATAATACTGATCCAATTCCCCCCTAAGCCTATAGAGATTTAGAAATTATTGTCACTGGCAGTGTCCCTAGTGAGATGTCTGGGTCAGGAAGCTGGTATTAATAGCTAAGAGACAGAAAAGATAGAATAGTCCTAACTAGTAATACTGTAGGTTTCCAGCTGCTATACAGTATGTGGCCTTAGTGGTAGGTTTCGCAATTATCACCTTTTATTAATGAACACATTAGACCTACACGTGTATGATGTAAGCAAATGGTTTAGTATTTTTACTTCATCCATTTACAAAGAACCCACCCATGCTGCAGGCAATGTGTTTAATGACCTGTTATATATATTGTGAATTGCTCTACTTTTTACATTTAACCAATAGAATTATTTTTGCATAAAACTTAAGAGCCCTGACACACAAAAGCAAATTGGCTACTGATACTGCACTGCATAGCATTACCCTGTAATAGCATTACCTATTATCACATAGTATTACCCTGTAATAGCATTACCTATTATCACATAGTATTACCCTGTAAACTTCTCAATCTCACACTTTCCTCTCCCACTTCCACTCTGCCCTCTAAAACTTTTCTTTGTATTATGCATTCCATCAACCTTCCGGCTCTTTCTGCTTCACTCTGCTCCAGTCTCTCCAAATTCATGCCTTCCACTGACCCCGATGCTCTGGCTACTTCTTATAATTCCATTCTATCTACTATGTTCATAATCCTCGCCCCTGGCCTGATTTAGCAGATGCTGCATGCAAAGCGCACGTCTGTGGAGGAATAACAGACAAACATTTTGTGGCCTTTTTTCACACAACAGAAAAACATGTATGTACTAAAACACACTACTGAAATTGTGTAATAGGCCAATTTAATGCCTATTTGCCTAATGCCTATTTACTTTATAGAGAACAAAATAAGTGCTATGAAGAGCGACTTATCTTTTTCAAATGGCTTTATTCACTATTACCCTCTACTGTCCCAGGGAAATAAAGCCAAACCCAATATTGATCATGAACATATTTGTAAATTATTTTCTTCTAAAGAGGCCCTAAGGTAAACAAATAAAATTATTCCTTCCTGTATAATTATTTGGTTTTCTGCAAATGTACTCAATATTTTAGCTGATATCCATATACTGGGGATTTAGAAATAGAAAAGTTTACGCGTCCTGACTATTTTTTCCTCTTTCCGTGCATTCCGTGCATGCTAAAATTGTATTAACCTTTGCTACAGCTGCTTGGCACAGAGTATTGTAAACAATATTGTTGTCAACAATCCCTTTCCATTCCTGATTTACTTAAATTGATACCATTTTATGTATAAGTAGATAACTTGTTATTGTGGTTCAGATGCTTAACTACATAACCATACATTTATTTACACTATTAACTATAATCTCTCTGTGTAGTCTTCCATAGTGTCCAGATCCTTCCATAATAGCGGATCTCTAGATCTGATTAAAGAGACTTGCATAGCGTAGTGTTACCTGCAGATATGGCCATTTTCATTTCAACACATTAAAATGTAATGAAAAATTATTTGAGAGCTACAAACATTTCTTACGTTGGTTAAATCAGCACACATTACATAACTGCTCTTTTGTTATCATTAAATCATTTTTACCCAAAGAAGATTTACACTAGTTCTGTAATCATATGCATAATGAACAGTATAAAAAGATTATTGAGAAAAGAAAAACAAATCAGTTGCATTAACATGATTCAATTTCTTTCCAAAGAACCTTCTGAAACCTAACATCAACAAAAAGGTGCATTACTGGGTGATATGAAAGTGCCCATCAGAAGTGTGGTTGGGATTGGTTATGGCAGGGGTCACCAATTGCCGGGTCACGGACCACTGCCGGTCTGTGGGCCCTTGGTAGTTGGTCGCTTGATGGTGATGCATGCACAGGAAGCACGTCTCCATCATACAGCCAGCAACATGCATTCCCACCCACCCTTCCCCTTGGTCCATCAAATCTTTGGTGGATCAGAAAATTGGAAAACCGGTCCCCGATGCAGCAAATATTGGGGATGGCTGGACTAGGGGAATAGTGATGTTGAGTGATAGGAGGTTGAAGTTGCTAGTTACTGCTGCACTAGTGGTGGGAGGTTGAAGTTGCTAGTTACTGCTGCACTAGTGGTGTGTGAGTGGTAGGAGATTGAAGTTGCTAGTTA
>WMED01028026.1:0-10520 GCA_019650415.1 Pipa parva | reverse complement strand
AAAATGTGCAGAAATTACTTGGACTTTAAAAAAAAAAAAATACAGGGTATTTACATAAGAAACACTGGTCTAATGTGTGCAGTCCCAGGCTTCTGTGTCTATGCTACTAGATCAGGGGTTGGCAACCTTCTCGGGTGAGAGAGCCATATAATTCAACTCTGCTCAGCCCTTTTGAATCCGGAGCCACTGATGTTGTATGTGACGTCAGTGGCTCCGAATTGGCTAGCAACCTGGAAGTGCTGAGAGAGCTTTGTCTCTACAGTGCTTGCCGGCAATTGGCCGGCAGACTGTAACAAGCGGATGTACAAGGTGACTGTCCAATACACTGCCATGAGCTGACTGTAGACTGGAAGTGACATCATGACCGGTCCAAACAACTACTAGAATCCATAGCAACAAGCAGCAATAGGATCTCAAGCATGCTCACATAGTGAGACAGAAATTCTCCACCGAAACAAAACAGGAAGTTCACAAGTGTAGGGCTAAAACCACAAAACATGTGTAAACTAAAACCAAAAGTACTTATAAAATCTAAAAGGGGCATGCATCCAAAACCAGCTTAAAGGCAAAGTTAGAAAAATTGAGAAACTTTTTTTGGAGAAAAATACAGAAAAACAAGAATTTTAAAGATATAATAGCTACTTTCAGTATGGTCATAGCACAAAACACATGTCAAAAATTATATTTATATATATAAATAAAAATGTGTGTGTGTGTGTAGCAGCACTCTTCCAACTTCTATGTTCTTTAGGTTTAAGGTACCAGTGTGTCTGAAACTTTGACCCTAGCAATATCCATCCAATAAATTCCATAAATTCAGATCTAACTGGTCCTTTATCAAGTCTATAGATTAAGTGGGTAATTCAGCATAGTTCAAACTTACCCTCTGATTCTTCGCCTCTGTTCGCACAGACTGCGCGCGCAACACATCAGTGAATGCTTTAAAGGGATTCCAGTCTCGCGAGGTGACTCGAGTTGAGCCTTGTGAGCCCTGCTGAGACTGGAATCCCTTTAAAGCATTTGCTAATGTGCGCGTGCAGCACATCAGCGAGTGCATAACAGTCTGTGCGAACAGAGGCGAAGGATCGGAGGGTAAGTTCGGAGTATGCTGAATTACCCCCTAAATAGCAAACTGCTACAATAACGGATGCTATATTTAAAGCAGCAACACATTAAATGACCTAACAACTGTTACCATGGTAAGTTCAGTATTCAGTCTGTTTATAATAAAAAGTAATTTTCCATGGAACATATTAGTGTCAGGTAAAAATTCTCCAGCATTTGGTTTTGAATCAGATAAATAGAATATAAATAGAATATATAGAATAGAAAATTGATTGTAATGATTATAGAAAAAACAGTTGCACACGGTGGTTAACAGAGCAACATCATAGGATTTTTATTTTTTTAAGAATTTTGAAAGAACAATCCTATCCTATCAATAAATAAATAATGTAGTTATGTATCTTCAGAGCTGTATGTAACTTAAGCATTTTCATTCGGGTAGAGTAGGTATTATGTTTATTTCTCTAAAACATCAGGTATTTTGTTTACAAAGGACCACGTTTAACTGCATTCCTTTCTGAAAGGGGAAGTCCACATTAATAACTGTTAGGCTACAGTCAAATTGATGACATTTCTGCTGAGATGATTTACTGAGATGAAGTCACTAAAAACGTGAGAAATAAGTACAGTGGGGTAAGAAAATGGAGTAACAGCTGACATACTTGCTCGTGAACCTACTTGGCTGCTACTTCCTTGCACATTTGCCAAACACCAGGAAGCTGTAACCAATTTTATCTGGCTATATGCCAGCAGGGCAGGTCTAAAATTAAAATGGGCAAAAAACAGGTGAAAAAAGGGTCGAGAAGGTTGAATGCATACTTTTCAACCTTTTCGCCCTAAAATTGGGTGAAAAATGGGCAAAAAGGTAGCAAAAATCGTTTTCAACTTCAGTAAATTTCACCCTTAGAGTGAAATTTAATGGATTCAAAAATACCGATATCAATTAATTTTTACCGATACCGCAATATTGATTTTACCGATATCACAATATCGTATTTTTCCCGATATTGAAAATTCTATATTGCAATATTGAAAAATCGATAGAAACTTTTCAATCTGTTTATTTCTATGGAAAAACCATAACATTGTCAATTTTGATTTAAAAAATTCAATATCACGATATTCCAATTTTTTTGATAATTTTCAAATTTTAAATTTTTAAATTGAATTTTTTGTTTGAAAAGTAGATAACAGCCTTTCGACTTTAATAAATTTCTCCCTTAGGGTGAAATTGATGAAACTTGGAAAGACCGCTTTGGTCTTTCCGAGTTTACTGGGAGGAATCTTGCATTGTTCTCACTAGATTTCTCTAGATCTTGAAATCGAGTTTTCCGATCTCAATTTTTCAATTTTTTTTTTTTTGATGGAAAGGTAGCCAATGCCATACTTTACATTAGTAGCATGGCTGCTTTTCCATCAAACATATTGAAAAATCGGGATCAAGGTTTCTTGTGGTAAACTCGGAAAGATCCAGGGCGGTCTTTCTGAATTTAATAAATGTCGCCCAATATAATATATAGTGTACTTCTGCTAGATTGATCAGGTAAGTTTTATAGCTCACTATAGTTCTCTTTTAAACTTGTTGCTGCAATTCTGTTGTTTGCAGCTTACATCTTATTGGTTTATTTTCACATTAATGTTACATAATTTGCATAATTGAAAATCTAACTACCTAAAAGCAGAAAATCCTCCTATTACTGCAACAAGTAGAAACTAGCAAATTGTTGCTGCAATTTTACTGCCTCTGAATTGAAGCTACAGATTTACCCTAGTGTACGAGCCCTAATTTGTCTTGTTTCTACTTCAAAGCTAAACATGTCAATTAAAAAGAGAGACCACTGAACTTATTTTGATAAATGTTTTAAATGTCAATTTAACACATGCTTCTCCCCCTACTTTTCCAGCTCTTATAAGAAAAATCAAACAAGGTTTTCCATATAGGAAGTATTAATATATAAATAATTCAAACACATGGTATGAACAGTTCTGTAGGTCTCTTTCATGTTACCACAGAAGTCAATTGGAATGAGTTATGTTTGACTCTTGCATGCAAGTGCATGACATTAGTCTTTATGATGCTCACATTTAAACTATTTATTTGGGTTTGAAGACATCCAAATGTTTTGTAGCATGCTACAACATTAGCATATTTTGACGGGCTGGTTCATCACTCACATCCTCCTTTATACCCATAGAGGGGTTATTTATCAAGCATTTTTCTGATTTTTAAAGATTGAAAATAACTTTTTGATATAAAAAAATGCATAAAAAAGTTATTTCTTACATGGCAAAAAGAGTATTTTTAAATAGGCAATACCAACGTAATAAAATAAAGACTGTTCCTCCAGCAATAGGCCCTTAAAAAACCTTTTTGACTTTGATAAATATCTTATAGAGTTGAATTAGAACCACAATTAAATTAGATATAATGCATTTTAAATGTATAATCCTATATATACCGTATATATATCACTTCTTCTTTTACTTTTTAAAATCAGATTTGGCTTAATCCACATAAAAATACAATTAACTTGCATCCCATATTTTTTCAAGGATGGATTTTTATTGCCTTGGTAACGGGCACATGTACATGGAGTCTAAATTCTAGTATGAAAGGACACTGAACCCATGCTAAAATGTACCAAAATATACAAAATAAATAAAAATAATATTTTTAGATACAGTGCTGTAGCTAGTGTTCTTAACTGCTTTAAATTAGTAGTGGTATTTTTGAAGGAAACCCAAAGATGATTACTTCTTTGTTTTCTCACCTACTAAAATATATATTTTTTTTAGCTTTTAGTTTCTTGCCTTCAGTTGAATGTACACACAATATAAAGTTTTTTTTGCAACACCTGCCAAATTTTGAATCAACGTTTTATGGTACTGAAGGTAAGTTAAATGAGAATGACTATGCAAATGCTCAAAGCCTACAATGTTTGAAATTTGTACAATGCAATTAAAATGTGTATTTCAGCGATAACTGAAACCAAGATAAACAAAAAGAAAATAAATGAGTGAAGGAGAAATTAAATTACTTTTGTAGGTAACTGCAACACTGTAAGACTTTGACATTCACTGCTGTAGAAAATATACATTTGTCTTCACTTCGAAAAGTATACATTCAGGAAATAAATGACACTTGCTAAGCATTGCTAAGACTGTAATCAAACGGGTTAATTTATTCAAAGTAATTAAACATGCTGTTTGTGATATTCAAGCTGTGCACTGTTGGTAGATAATGAGACACAAACTAGATTATTTCTTAACAATTCCACTACAACTCGGACATCAATGACTTAAAACTGTTATTATGTTAAAAACAGTGTCAATAAGTGGATCCTCTGAGATGGAGATGGTCCAATTAAAAGAGAGTAGATTTTGTTTGTCAACAAAATAAATGATTTATGTCAAAAGATGGATAATTTGTTAATATTCACGCTGTCTATAATTAGTGTAGATATAGAGATATTAAAGCTGTGCCTTCAACAAAACTTTAAAACTTGTGTTTAAAAACCCATTGTAATGTTCAAAAAAGTGCTGAACAACACTTCTAATAAATATTTTTATACTTTTAGTGGGTGGTTTATTTCATATGAGTCAATGCTGCTGCCTCCTGCAATGAGCTCCTGCAGCCTCTCCACAGATGCTCCTCCCAGAGTCCCAGTAATTTGCTTTTTTACTGGACCCAGGGGTGTGGTAGGGGTTACCCAGCTGGGGAAGGGGCCAGGTGTCAATTCTACATCGGGGCCTATCCCCATCCATGATGTAGGTATACTTGCACCAATCCATCCAAAACATGAATTCATATAGCAAGAACTAGAGGGGAAAAGAAAGTCAAAGAAAATCACAATATTATTTCTATCTCAAGCAATTTGCAACATGGCAACACTGTAGTTTGTGCAAGTGAGAAACAGAGGACGCTGTTAAGGTATTTGAGCTCTGATGAGGATTGAGATAGCGAAAGCACTGTTCAGGCAATTGATCTTCAATGTTGAGGAAGTTTTAGTCAATGAGTAAGCCATATGAACAACACAACTAACATCTAACGTTATCTGCAACAGGCTATAGTGAAGTCCATTGTGATGCTAACACTTAATCAGCCTGGCCCATCCTTAGCACTGGCCTGTGTCCATTAATGGTGACTGGCAGACCACCTTTATCCCAGGGACATAAGATGTTAGGGACACTGTGGAAATGCAGCCACAATGGTGCATTGAATGGCATTGTTGGAAAATTTCTTGCTTCTTTGCAGAACTGTGAGAAAGTGAATATTCTGCATAACCTCAGCATTAGTGAATAAACCAATGGTTAGTGTTTGCTCAATAAAAAACTCTTTACATGAAATGTAGGCATGGCTGAATTTTTTCAAAAAGTTTTAAAAGGACAGTAACACCAAACAATGGAAATTATCCAAATGCATTTATAATTACTATACTGTCAATATATGCTTCCAAAAGCTCTAAATATAAAGTATTCAATCTAAAATTAGTATAATTTTTTTTTTGGTGCACTTCATGAAATATGTATTTTTTAAAGCTCAATAGAAATTAACTGGACTATGTGGATCTGTTTAACTAACACATGTAACATGTCTGGTATAAGATAAAGAAAAAAAAAATACAATGAATGAATACTACAATTGCTGTATTTAAATAACATCAATGCCAAATCAAATTTTGTTCCTGCTACTGGTCCTTTAATTCACTTACTGGATGCTACCAATACTAGTTTGATTTAGTTCCAATTCTTTGTTTTTTTTTTTACCTGAAGCAGAAAACATCAAGGCCAGTGGTGTTGAGTTTGGTGCGGGTGATTTGCATTTCTGATGTGAATAAAGAATGCACAGTTTTCTGATTGGAAGGATGGGCAGGAAAAGAATGCGTGGAATGAAAGGGTAGACAAAATGTAGCTACAAAACATGTTTTGATGAACTAAAAATAAATATTTATATCTATTTCTTAAAAAAATATCTAGTCACCTTTGTATTTTCCAGGTGACTATGTTTAATATGGAAAGAAAAAAAAAGGTGGTCTATAAAAAGTGAAATAGGGGAAAAAATTCTGGAAAATCCCAGTTTTACAAGTTTTCTATATTGTACAAAACTGTTAACCGCTTCACACAAACCTTTGGTATATCATAATGTGTTATTAACAGTTTCTTTAAGGGACTGCAGTAAAATGTCCCGATTTATCTTGAGTTTTCTTAATGTGCTATTTTAATGTAATTAGTAGATGAGTGAACTGTTTCCAGTAACAGCCCAATACACATGCCCAAACTAGCAATATATGGTCCCGGGGGATGGGCACACGGGTAAACTCAGCATCACACGCAGCGCATCATAGATTAGATTAGATGAGTTTATTGTCACTGAGTAGTACATGTATACATACCAGAGAAATTAAAGTGCGTCCATATATAAATATACGTTATAAAGTGCGCATCATATGCTCGTGTGAACCCAGCCTTAATGAGATCAGTTTGCCATGGGGGGTAAGTTTGGTTACTATACTAAAGCACGTGGAAATGACAGATGAAACTTGGAGGAATTCATTATGTTGTGAATAGGTTTATTGCAGCTGTTAAAGTGCAGTAAAATTGTGTTTTCTCTGGTTAATGTGCATAGGGACTCATTAAGGTAAGCATGTATTCACTCTTTTTCTGTTCACACAGGGGTGGTTTATAAGGTCCGGTTTACATCTTTTACTGTACCTCAACAGTAATAACAGAATGTCAAAAGATAACACATCTCTACCAATATTGTTTGTAAAGTGTTACGAGTACAGATGTTGATTTAACTCTGCAACCTTCTGCTAATTTCTCTTTTTACACCGTTCCCATTTAAAATACCAAAGCAATAAATCCTGTACAAAACAACAATGGCTTTGCAGCAATGCTGAGAGTACAGTTTTTGTAATGCAGCTCATTTAAAACAGGGTAAAAAAAACAAGCTGACATTGCACATCATACATTTTTCAAAAAATACTTAGCAGGTTAACAGGTATAATAGCTCTATGGGAGTTTGCCAATAATTCATACTAGAAATGGTTTCTACTAAAATAAATGTTGCGATGGCAGATAAGGTATGTTTTGTTTGTTCAGCCTTTAAAGATCAGGCTGTGTACCCAGAAATCTGGGTAAGTGGCAGCCATTTCATTAAAACACTGGGAAGCACTTCTGCACTATATAAATGAGCATTTTCTTGTAAGATTAGACTGGTAAATGGACTGATATGGCTTATACAGTGTATTTGATATAATATACTTGGCAAGTTTCATTTATGGTATTTAAAAAGTGCTGTGTAAGTGGAGGCCCAAGGGTTAGACAATGTCTTCTAATCTTATCAAAGCGGCTCATTCTGCTCAGGAACATTATTTTGTTTTAAACGGATGACATCATGAATAAAAATAACATCATTTAAAAAAAAAAATGTTATTTAAAGGAAAACTATCTCACTTTAAATTAATCTGCAAGGAAAATATACCTTTTCTCTGAATTATCCATGAGTGAAACTCAATGAATCTATAAATACTACAAGCATTTTAAAAAATGCATTTGATAAAAGCTTTCTGAAACATTTCTATTTCAATGTTAATGGCCAGCTATGCTTATTTGAATGTTTAGTGTGCCTGCAGCTGCATGGAAAGACCAAGTGCAAAGAGAAACAATTATACACATGGATACACTGCTGCCATGATGCTGAGAATTCAAAGAAAGGTCAAATGCACAGTATTTATACTTTATACTTTGACTTTTCTGATACAGTTATCCTCCTGGAACATTGTTCATGGACTGGGGGGGTGAGGCTAGTGCGTGATGCCTGGCCAAATGGTGGCAGCGTGTTTCCTCAGCGTGCATTACCATCATTTCTGATTCATTTGACAAAATCCAGTGCTACAGTGGCAGGTTCACATTTTGTCAGATTAGCTCAAAAAATATGAACCATTTCAAACTGAATCCAATACACATACAATGTTGTTTTTGATTTTGCTCTGATTTTGTGCAGACCTCAATGAAAAATCTGAACATCAGCTTTAAACCTCACTGAAAGCTCTGAACACATTAAAACAAGCAAATACCTGTTAAAAATAAAAGAGAAGCAAACATTTTCCCTTCTTTACAGTTATGCAACTATGTGACATACAACCAGGCTTATAGGCCTAGTTGCCTATGTGTAGTATACCTATATAATGTGTATCATACTTAAACTGTGTCCCAGTAACTTGTCTAAAATGTTGTTTTTATGCACCACAAGCATGAACATGCAGAGACATGCATTATTCTAATCAGTATGAGGTAGTGACATGGTGCAGTGTCCAACTCTCACCGAAGGAGATTGAGTCTTACCAAATTGTTTGATTTCTTAAGAAAAACATTAGTTCCTTGCAGAATGCTTCAATCATGCCATGTAGATGCAGAAATAAGGTTATTTTCTTACTGGAATAAGTCAATAAATATTGAAAATACAAGTCATCCTCCTAACCAAAAAACAAAAGTCAAGTTC
Organism: Pipa parva; assembly: GCA_019650415.1. NCBI lineage: Eukaryota > Metazoa > Chordata > Amphibia > Anura > Pipidae > Pipa > Pipa parva. The sequence continues at coordinate 1,951 of WMED01028026.1, read as the reverse complement.
CTCAGCTGTTGAGCAAAACCTAAGTAGGGTTATATTAGTAATAATACATGTACTATTTGCAAGGAATTAGTTCAATCTGGTCTTAATTTGGTTTATGTTCTATTGGAAGAAATACTTTTTTGGAAAATGCTTATAAAACAACATAGGTATAATTGTGACTTTTTAAGAAGTTTGAAAAAGATATGAATCTATATGTTTACACATATGGTAATATAATTTTACCTTGTATATTTTTTTTAGCTTCTTTCCTTTTAAGATAAGTCACAGCTCAGACTGTCATGTTACATTACAGAGTGAAGCTGTAAGTATGTGTAAAGTGCTAAATTAAAATGTAACTACTACAAGCAAGACAAGATCTAAAGGGCAGGTGTTTGTTTAGTTACTTTTTCCTCAGAGATAACATCACTGAAGTCTTCTGACCTTTTTAAGGGGAATATTTCCTGGATATTAAGAGTGTGTCCTGCCCCCAGCTACACTCAGTATTGCTGAGTAAAGTTATTATGTTTGCTTTGCATGTATGTGAACTGAATCATTTATTAAGAGTTGCAACATAAACGGCAAGGATTCAAGTTATTACAAGTTCCTCCAGCAAGAGATCACAACTTATTTATCTTGCATAAATCTCTCATGACATTCTGTCTACCTTTCAGTTTCAGCTGCTATAAAGAAATCTATTATCTGAAGCTCATTGGACAGACTGATTTCACCCTTTACTTCCCTGTGAATATTTTTCTTTTTCTTTTTTTTATTATTTAAGCTTTTTATTGATGCAATTTTACAATAAGTTCAAGTGTTTTTTCACAATTGTCAATAGCTTATTGCAATATCTTTATATAATAAAAAATAGCATTTTTGTACATAATTTGCGCTTGTTGCATATGGGTATATATTTAACATATAGGTTTAAATGAATATGCGTTATCAGCTTATGATATGGCATGTTTTGCTTGGCTAATAAAAAAGAAAAAAAAATATTCTGTTTGAAGACCTGGAAAGAGGGTGAGATTGTCTTCAAAACAGATCTATCTAGTTAGAGGTTTGGGAAGATAGATTTAGAGGAGAAAGATAGCAGTTTTGTCATATTATCTGTTTAACGTAATTCCAGAAGTGTTTGTAGAGTTTTGTTGTGTTTCTAAGTATCGGTTCCAAGGGAGCCACAACAGTTCTACATTGTAACTTTGTTCGTGTAGTTTTGCTTTAATTAATTCCATAGTACGAATCCAGTTGACTTTAGGAATAAGTAGAGATAAATCTGGTAGGTGTGCTTTTTTCCAGTAGCTTGCTAGGAGTGTTTTTGCTGCCATTAGTATGTGAGAAGTCAGTTTCTGTTCATCTTTAGAGTGAAGTGTAATTATTTTGATGCCTAACAGGAAAGTAATAGGGTCCATCTGAATTTCAGTGTGGAATATGTTTCGTAAAAGTTTTGCAACTTCTTGGCAGTATGATTGTGCTATATTGCATTCCCACCAGATGTGGTATAAAGTACCTGTGGCAGAACATCCTCTGAAACACTGAGATGATGCGTTTGTCTTGTAGATTTTTCGCTATTCTGGATGGGGTGAGATACCAGCGGTAAATTATTTAGTATGCTCTTTCTTTTGTTGTTGTGCAAACTGAAGATTTATTTGCTGCTTCCCAAATTTTCCCCCATGTTTTATCTGAAATTTCTTCTTGGACATCGTCTGACCACTTTTTCATGTAATTATAGTGAAAGCTGAAGTTTTCATTAGCAATGTTTATATAACACATGGTTATCAGCTTTGATGTTTGTTTAGAATTAATGCAGAGGTGTTCATACCAAGATAATTGGTCATTTGGGCTCTTTCTAATTGTCTGATTGTAAAAGTGACGAATTTGGAGGAATTGAAAAAAATACTTCTTATTTATGTTGTGTTGTTCTTGTATTTGTGAGAAGGCAAGCATTGTTTCATTGTCTTTGAAATGTATTAAT
>WMED01028025.1:0-10520 GCA_019650415.1 Pipa parva | reverse complement strand
AGGCTGAACTGGATGAACTTGTGTCTTTTTTCAGCCTTATAAACTATGTTACTATGTTAAGAGATTTGCAATATTGAAAGATAAATGGCAAGAGATTTGCAATAAATGCAGTTTGGATTTGATGGTCTTAACAGTGGAAAGAATTATTACTAAATGAAAAGAATTACAAGCTACTATCCGAATGCTTATTTTGTCCATAAATGATAAATTGGGGAATGAACGAAGTGTAAATATGCTTAAAGAAATTGATGAATTGCTTGCTAAACTAAGAGCTGCAATTCTGCTAAGAAAACAAGAGAAGTTTGAAAGAGATGAAGTTGACTATAAGACTGATCGTGTGTACTCATGGAAAGTACGTTCACTTACCCACAGGAGCTCCAGCTGGCATCCCAGAAGTGTAAGCAATGGAGATTTGGAGAGCCGCAAGTATCTTCCTCAATACAGCAGGAGGAACAAGCCATCAATAATGGACAGCAGTGCACCTGAAAGATGTCACAGGAGGGAGCTAATACAAGGAAGCAGCAGGGAAGACATGGAGGAAGCCAGACTAAAGAGCCTACACCAGCCCAGACACAGAGAGCGGTACTTGGGAATATCTGTGTCTTTTTTAGGGGAGACACACAAGAGGTCCAGGAACCCGAGACTACCGATCCCCAGAGATACTTACCCCAGGGGTGAAATTTATTAAAAGCGAAAATTTAATTTTCGATCGATCTCATCGCCGGTTTCGCCTTTAATAAATTTTGCCCCAGGAGACAGAGAACCAGGACAAGGTAATTAACCTTGTGTTTAATATCTCTTCTTACAAACTTTCTAAAACTGAAATTAATGCTCTTAACAAAGGGTTACATTTTGTTCCCACTTATACACCTGATTATACTAATTGGGAAATAGAGTTTCAAAAGTTCCTAAGGTTACCTAAGCTTAAAGATTCACCTCTTTATAAAAACTTGTATCTCTGGGGGTACTTCCGATTTGTGAGTCATTCTTTTGTGGACCCAGACAGCACTGCTTGGCTTCCTCCCCAACTCTACGTGTTTCGGATCTCTGTCCTTCGACAGCCATTTTAAAGCATTTTTCTCACAGAACGTTTGTGAGTATATTTTATGGTTTTATGCTGTTTCATATTAAAAAGTTTAATTGCACTATGGTACACCTTTGATCTTTTGGAGTGTGCATATACCACATAAATCTGTAAAATAACTTTGTGATTTACTATATATGTTTATTTATTATCTGATGATATACATATACCGTATGTTCAATTAGTTGTAGTCTATTTATGTATCAAATATTTATCAATTAATCATTTGTCATTATAACTTGTTAATACCTTTGAAAAGTATTGTTTGTTATATTATATGCATATTCCTGTTGTCACAAAAGGATGATGAACACTTCAAATTGGACTCATGCAAATCAAATCATTGACCTATCACTTTGTGGAGGAGGTGCTTGGCTATCTACTTAAGAACCTGTTTTTTGTGTTCACATTTCAGTTTGATAAAGGGCTTCTGCCCAAAACAGGTCACGTTTCTGAATCACATTAAATATTAATGGTTTAATCCACCATTCTTTCATGCTGCTTTTTCGTAATATGCTACATTTTACATATATTCATGCACACACACATAATTTCACATGTGCACATATATGCACATAACACTCACATTCACAAAAATCATTCATGACACACAAATATATAGTATATGAAATTATATTTGCTAATTAATATATTCTGAAAAACATGTTTGTTGGTTATTTTTATTGATTTAGTGAAAAACAGCGAATTTTTCTGCTTGTTATGTTCATTATTATGTTTTACATTTTATTCACCGGAACTAATGCAGACAATATTAAGGGCCTCATTGACTCATATGAATTTGTGTCTATTCTCCACTTCACCATGTTCTCTTATTGAGAAAACTCTGTGAAGTGGCGAATGCGCAACCAATTTGGGCAACTATGATAGCCGCGATCTTAGGGAGCTCTTCGGATGATTTTGCATGCACGTGCACAGGTACTTCTACTATTGACTAAGTGGAGGAACGGTGTGAAGGTACGCATGCAACTAGATGTACTGCTCATAATTCTGGTGAGTACTCTGCTCACTCTCTGGTGAGTGCTCCCTATGGGGGGGAGGGTCATAAGTACCCTTCCTTTTTCTATTCTGGACAACTGCACTAGTGATACAATTAACTATATCACTCTCCTTTCTTTACATCACCTATGGTTATATCACCTAATATAGTGGTATACATTTGATGAGCACTATCGTGATGTCTTTTTCACAGAGACTGATTTCCATCTCCATTGTGTTGTTACTGTATTACACTAGGAGAACATTTCCCCTTTTGTTCATTTGTTCTTTCCAGCGCTTCCATATTTTGGCTGCGTATTTCAGCACTTCTCGACTGCTCAGAAATCACCTGTTTGACTTTGCCACTTCAGTCTGGCAGATTGAGGAGTTGATGGCAGGTTTGCAGTGTTGCATAAGGAGACTATTGATTCAAAAGTTACAATGGTGACTACTACTAAGTGACAACATGACATAGGGACAAGGTGTCATAGTAATAGATTCACAGAATTCACAGAATATTCACAGAATACAGATAGTGGGATATGATGAGACTGACATCACTGCCCTTCACTTGTCGAATTCGCCTCACTCTGTTTGTCTTCTCATCCTACTTCTATCTCACTGACTATGTCAGACTACACATCCAACAGCATTTGCAGCTGTCCACCTGTTCGGCAAGTGTATTCTCCACTTAGGCAATTCTGAGAAGTGAATTCACATCTATTTTGGTAATGCAATTAATTTGTAGCAAGGTGAATTGAGAGGTTAATTTGGACTTTAGTCAATGAGGAAAAAGGCCTGTTGATAATACAGAGATTTTCCATAAATGTTTTCTTTATAGATGAAAATGTATTCAAATCAGTTCAACTATAGCAACATTAAAGGGGTTGATAATAAAGGATACATTTTTAGTATGCTGAAGATCAGTGAGTCATTTTATGACAGTTTTCAATTGGTTTTAAAATGCTTACATTTTTGTACAGAATCACTTAAATGGTTTTCTGGTTGCTAGGATTCTCTAAACTAGCATCCATGTGTCACGATTGAGTACAAACTAAAAGAGAAATAGTATAGGGTCTGAACAGAAAAATAAGTAATGACAACTAATTATACACAAAAAATTAATTCAGGAAGAACATGCTCATTAAATGCCAGTAGTAGTGAATTTGCCAAGGCATACTTTGTCAAAGTGGTGAATTAGAGGGTTAATGACAGGGATTCTACTATCCAACTGACTACGCTAGACTATACTAGAATCTGCATCTAATGCTCTTCACTTTTTCATAATCCTCTGCTTAATGAATTTACAACTATCAGACTGTAGCGACCCAAAGCAATACAAATTCACTTTGACAATCAAATTCTAACTTTGAGAAGTAAGCCCCTTAGAATATTCAGTTAGGATTTCTCTGAGGGAAGCTGCAGCAGTTCTTTAGGATTGGAATCTGAAAATAAACGTTGCTAAAATTGTAAGCTAATATGGTATATGGCTAATGTGGTATATGTCATGAGACATGAAATTCAACCACACCTTCTTTATGCATCATTTTAAAGTCATTCCATTGTATTATACAAAATCAAGATCTGTTTTATGACTAACATTAGCCTGATGTACTCTTGGAAATGTAATAGCAATCAGCAAATGCTGCTACTTCTAGGAGAATGATGTATCTCTTATGGGTATTTCTGAATGGTCTCTCTCCAGCCACAGCTAATCTTATCCTATATGTTGTGAGCCCTTGCTTAATCCTAAATGAAGCAAGAAATCAACTCCATATGTCTTCAATCAGAACAGTAAGCTTCCCATACTGTCAGAAATGTCCAGTTCCTATACCTGGAATGATGCTATATATAAAGTATCTTCTAGCTAATGCTGCAGTCCCTGATGTATATATCTGCTTTGATGAGACATTTAACAAGATGCAGGTGACAATATGTACTGCTATAGACAATCTGATCCTTTTTCTACAGGCTTATGAAGTCTCAAGGGCAGGGAGTACCTTACATTACATGAGTCATATTACCTATATATAATGACAGATGTCTCCGGCACTCCGTTACTAAAATCAACTTCTTTATTAAATAATCTTTAAAAGGAGGTCAATGTACAAACATTTAAAAGCGTGTGGATCAGCCACTTACGCGTTTCGTGCATCAGCACTTAATCATAGTGTATTACCTATATAATATATATATATATATATATATATATATATATATATATATATATAATATAGTTCATTTCTAGCAGGGCATGCAAAAGGTTAAGGGGACTGAAAGATACCATACTTTACTCTTTAAATGAGAAATTACTCATTACCTCTTTTGGATAAACATCTACAAAAAGGGTTTCTATATAGGACTATGCAGAAATGTTTTTACAGGAATGTAGTATGCTGGTAAATTTCACATTTTTATATGCTAAATTGTACCAGTACTACTGTTTATAGTTAGCAAAACTAGGCAGTGTGATCAGAGCTCCCCCTGTTGATACATTGAGAAATAATGTATGAAGAATGTTCTGGAAACTTCTAGGCTTTTCCACCGCCTGCCCAGTGATAATGTATCCAATCAGAATGTAACAGTAGTTTATATAAGCAAGTGCTGTGGTTGTGTCTAGGCCCTCTGCCTGCACCATATGAGGGCTGCAGGAGCAACTCCTCACCTCCACCCTCCTGGTGGAGGGACATCACAGGGAAAATAAGTGATAGAGAGACCTACTTAAGTTAGCTCACCTTAGGGAGTGAGAGTAACAGGGTAGGGATTATTTATCTGGGTATCTTAACACCCCAACAGGAGAGTAGTGACCTAAGGGGCCAGTGCATGTTCCTCTGAGGATGAAGGTGAGCAACATAGGGATGCTGCAGAACAGGCTTAGGGACCAGGGGAGAGCCCACTCAAAGAAGAAAGGCCTCTAGAGTTCTCTCCCAAGGAAGTGGGATCGTCCTGGAATCCCCTAGAAGTCACTCTGCTACCTGTTGTGTGGGTTTGTGGACTGGAGTGGCAACTATGCAATATCACTGAACTCTCTTTACTTAGTTGAAAATTATGTATTGGTAATATATAAGGTATGTGGTAACAGTTATTGTACATATCTGCATTCACCACTGATCTAAATGTGATTGTATATGTCTGCATTCACTTAAGTCATTCATATATGGAAGATATGAATATGTGTAGAATACTGTCACTGATGATTTGAAACTGTAACTCTTTGCCTAAAGTATTATATACCAAATCCTCTACTGCTGCTGTTCTATTATGTTAATAAATAATTATCATGAGAACCACTGGCACCCTGGTTATTAGTATATGCAGCACCACATTAATTAATTTAATGTGTTAGATTGTTAAGTACATTTTTGGCCCACTCCAACTAGTAAGTGGGGCCTGCTTCCCTGAGGGGATTGTGTCTAGTAGGTGAAGTGCATGGTAAATGTAGTTTAGTAACGGTTCTTAGTAAATACCGTTTGTCTACAGCGTTGCAGGAGTTTCAAGATGTCTCAAAATAGAGAGCAGGTTTGCAACCCATTGCACTGCAAGTTGAATTTTAGGTTAAAGGAAAAATTTTTACAAATAGAAGATGTAAACAATACACCTGTCAATATAAATAATGATTTTCCTAACTTGAAATGACTAGTCCTTTTACTAACATGCAGGATTCTTTACTTACCTGATCATGGTGATTGGATATCCAGGTGCATTATTTGCTGCTGACATCAATATGCATCTTTGCACTTGAATTGACATTCATATCTTTGCACCCAATTTAACATTTGTACCTTGGCACCCAATTAGATATTTTCATCTTTGCACAGAATTTGACATCTTTGCACCCAATCTGACACAAATTAACTTTGGTGCAAATTATTTGCATTAAATTAAATTAATCCAGAGTGAAGCAGGAACTGGGTCCTTTACAATCTGTGAATAGTTATTAGGTCAAAACTGTAAGAAAGAATTGACTAGGCTTTTAAAGGAATGTACACTTCTTTGTGTGTGTTTCTAAAAGCTGTACAGACTTGTTTGACATTCTGACATCAAATATATGATCATAAGGTTTTACCCCCTTGGCTATATTACACACATTTGGGACTTGGCTGTACCCTTTAAAATAATCTCTTTCTTCCAAGTGGGGCTTCTGTACTATATCAGTTGGAGTTGTTTTTTATTTGTTATATGTTTGTTTGTGCATACAAGATACACTCTGTATCTGGGAGCCAAAAGCACTTAAGTACAGAATAATTTAACCAAAACAGCAACTTTTCCTGCATCCCTAACTCTTTGCTCCACCCCTTCTTAACACCAATGAAATAGGGATGTACATATTGGCAGTAGGTTTGCCAGATTGCTCGCATTACAGGCAGTTGATATGTGCCTGTATATACCATTGGATTTTTTTGATTAACTTCAATGAGGATGAACTAGCATTGCCTCATATTATCATTTTGATTGAATTACCTTTTGTTTCTTCGTTACCAGTATTGTCACTATTTTCCATTCTCTAGGTAAAGAAGCCAGTTCAGAGGTTTAAAGGCACACAAAATTCCCATTATCATCTCTATTCATTATACATGTAAATTGACTCTTATGTTCATGTTGGTAGCTGAAATCTTAGTTACCATGCATAATGATTTAAACAATCCTATAGGACTTTGTATTTACATGTGGAAGCCTGAGTTAGTATACTCACATCTGACTGCTTTGGATTGTGTCTGTTCATTCAACAGCAGGTACAATAAACATTCTAATCAGCACAGTTAGTCAGAAATTTGTCATAAAAATGTAAGTCTCTCAGTAAAGCCTTATTAGAGATGTTTTATTTAATGCTTGTGATATTTATAAATGTGTTCATTTACAAACATGAATAAATCTGGGTAAATATGCAATCTATACAAAACAAGAATCAGAGAAACAAGTGCCTCTTTAAAAGACAGAAAGTAAAAACATTTATTTGCTCTTGTGTCTTCAAAAAAAAAAATAAGGCAAAAGAAATGAAAATGTACCCCTTGTACCATTACCTTAAATATTGCCATAACTTAATCATGGGGAACTCCCGATGACCATTCTTTAAGGGCAATGCTGCACTAGGCATTTTCTACATATTGACGTTGCTTGTAGCCACGAGTGCATGCTCATGATTACAGTCAAGGTCAATGGGGAGGAGCTTTTGCCACTGCAGAAAATCATGTGGCACAACATCTAAAGTCACCTTGTTCTTAAAGCAGGGTCAAACTGGTGGGTCCTACTAGCTTCTTCCCTCCTTGCTGAACGCTCTAGTGAAGTCGCGTGTCAAATTGACCGGCAATCATCCAGTCCTCAGCTCCATTTAAGGTTTACCACAGAGCTTTAGGCATTTTTGGTTTCCAGAGTGCAACTATAGGGGTCCTGGGGATCCTCTACCTGCCAGGACTGCTGAAACCCCTCTGCAGACCTGCTCCCAAAATTCTAGTGAGACTTTTTGGCCTGTGGGTTGCAAGAGTTTGCAGGGAGGGGGATCCCAGTTATAATCCTGCACTGGTTCCCGGGTGATGGCCTGTGACACCACTGCTTGGTTCATGTTTGTATTTGGTATTTAGTGTAGAGGGTTTCATTGACAAAGTGGATAGTAGCGGACAGGCTAGAAAGCATACCAAGTATTTGTTCTCCTGATCCATAGGTAATGATTAATACTCCATAATTCAATCAAATTTATGTTTTAAAAATAGTTACAATTGTAACAAAAAGCAAAAGAATTGAACCCTTCAGCAGATTGTATGGTAGAAGTATTTGACTTATGTTCTTGCTTCTATACAGTAACAGAATAAATAAGCACATAGCAGTGTCTAAAAATTGCTCAATGGTAATGTGTTTTTACATGTCCTTGGGTTAGCTCTTGGTATTTTATATGCAACTCTAAATTCTGCTTCACACTTCAACTGACAGATAATCATTCATGCAGATTGCTCAGTGCTAAATATGTTTTACATTCTGCCGCTCTGGTTGGTTGATTGCTTTGATACAGTATGCCCGTGTCTTCTTACATAATAGGAGAACTAAAGCAACATTGATTTTAAATTAAAAGTTCCTATATGAAAAAACTTTCCATGTCTTGTAAAACATATGATGTATTAAATTACAGGCTGAGGAGGAATGCCATTTTCTGCTGTGCTTTTCTGAAGCTTAGGATCTTGATAAAACTCGACATTTTACCAGAAAAGATGTCAGGTGGTGGACAATTAAATTATACGCTGTACACATGGAAGCAGAGGACAATGACTTGAGATATTCTTCAGATATAAGTATCACATTGCAATGCTCTATGTTCTCCTAATCTAAATAGTACCTTTTTCCATAACCTTACCCAACCTTTGTGAACTTTACTCCTTCATCCTGTCCCATTGCTGGTAATCCCTCTCAGCTTGTACAGACTGATGCTCATATATATTTGCAGGTTGTTCTTCTGCATACTTAGTCCAGTAGATGTAGATGTAGACCAGGCTGGAGTGATGTGAAGCACATTTCTGAGTTAGAGCATCCTGTTGAACATCTGAAAGGGGTCTTGTTTAGTCCGCATAAAGAAGTCATTTGTATGGGAGAAGAATATATGTTAGAATCCCTGAAATATAGAATACTGTAGAGTTTCATTTAGTTTTACTGACATTCATCTGTTGATGAAAACAAAAAATAAAAGATGTTGTGATCATTACTGCTTGATAAAAAGCACATGCATTGCAGGTTTATTAAAAATCCCTGGCACATATTTCATTGCTAAGGGGCATTGGGGTGCTGGCCTGTTTATGCTAGAGATTATGGGATAAGAAGTTGGTAAAGTTATTTCCAATGTAGCACTGTTCTACAAACATTGCAGGAACATTTTTGTGTATAGTGAACAAGTTTGTATTTTTACTGATTTGGACTCTTTTCTTACTTACACATTCAATTTTGGCCTTATTTTTACAAAGTCAATAAATTTACTGACAATTGGCAAAGGCCTCAATAACAATTCATGTTTTGTGGATATCATTCCTGCAAAGCACTGATTCTCCTGGGAGACCACAAGTTCTCCAGCCCACTGTGTAAAACAGGAAGCCCTTTCCCACCCCAAACCCCACCCCCTTCTGCTAAAACTCCACCACCAAATTGCTCCTATTAGTTACACAATATGTAGCTGCATCCCAATTACACAATTTGCACCACTAAGCCCTACTCCAATGACACAATTCATGTCATAAAGCCTCGCCACAGAGGGACTCAGATGCAGATTACTAGGTATGTACATGCAAAAAATGCCCCTGCATAGGTTAGTCTAACTTATTACCCAGACACAACCAGTACCTTAACTACAGATATTAATTTAGTTTTTATTTACAAACCTGTAATAGCCATGTTTGAAAATCATATCTTTCTCTTTCTCATATGTCTTTTACCTCCTGTCCCAACTGTCTGTAATTGTATGCACATTTTACTTCAAAGGCCATTGAAAATGTTATTATTAAACATATGAAAGTGCACTGGGCTCTTGGCTGAACGCTGGGTTCGGAAATTCTTTTTGCAGTTTTGTTCCAATACAAATAAGTTCCATTTATAACAGGGTTTGTTTGAACATCTTTCTTCACAGAGAAGGTTAATATTTATTTATTTTTCTACTTTTGCATTGCAAGTAATAAAGCAATATATGGTAGATGAATATTTGAGAACAATAAGTCACCTTGGCGTTTCAAGACCTTTCTAATGTCGTGGATTACATATAATATTCTTACGGTTGGTTATAAATGGTCTATTACATGCAACTGAGCTCAGTTCATATAAAACCTAACCATGTTATATCATGGTAATAGTGTAGATTGTGATGTATAATTAGCAAGATAACATTCTAACTAGATTAGTATTGACCATGACATTGCATGGGCACTTTATGGTTTGCTCATCTGCCAATATTTTCTGATTTGAGTAGCATAAAATCTGTAATCGAATAATAAAGTAGTTCAGGTTTTTAGATGGGAGAGTTGTATTGTGAAAAATGAAAAGTAGAAACATTAGATCTTTGCTTGCCAATATCAACCTATTACCATCAAAATGTACTATATATACCACCTCTGAAATTCTTTGTTTTTTCTTTATTGAAGAAGCACAACTACATCTGCACACAGATATCTAGTTTACTCGGGTTGGAATCAAGTCCTACATTAGCTTCATTTGTGGTCTCCTCTCCTACAAAACTGATGGTAGTTAAAGAGATTTTTCCATGATACATCAATGAACAGAGCTTGAATTTAAAAGGGGAACGTAGACAATTATAGATTTGGGGTGGGGGTAGCTGGAGTAGTCTGTTAATCAATTAGATTTTATAATTGTAACAGAAATCATTCACTTATTAGCATTGTAATATAAATTAATAGAATTTAGGGGGGAATTCAGGAACCTCCGAAGTGAGGCGCGTAGTGTTCGCCTCACTTCG
>WMED01028022.1:0-10521 GCA_019650415.1 Pipa parva | reverse complement strand
GGGGGGGGGGGCGACCAAGGGGTGGTTCGCCCAGGGTGCAAATCTCGCCAGGACCGGCCCTGCTTGCGTGCATTTGTTAGCTTGAATATGACCACTCTTATCAGTCTAGTAAGTAAAATAATAGCCAAGGCTTCATTTTGCTTTTGTTTGACCTAAAAAAAAAATCTCTCTCTTCCAAATTCCAGTATTTGCTAAGCATCCTAGGAGACTGCTTTATAACTTGATGACCTAGATTCTTTTCTGTTTTACTTAGTGCACTACACACTGCTTTCCACATGTGGACATTCTAGCTAAAGCAGGCAGGTAATAACCAAAGGATTGTACATATGCTGTGTTATATTACATTTAATGCTGCAGAAACTATATAGAACTACAGCTCCCAGAATCCCTACTCTTAGTGAGCTTGTTTGGTGGGAGGGTTTATGGACACATTTCTGTAAAAGATTAAAGTGCACCCGTCAGCTCAGGATTATTACAGTTTTATAAAGTATGTGACTTTATAATGTAAATCAAGTAATTGGGAACAAAAAAAAAAAAAACATCATATTGAAAATACACCTACTTGAATCTTGTCCCAATTTGAAAGCATGAAAGCTGCCATTTTCTGCCTGACCTGCTACTCAAACACTAAAGGAACGCCCCCTAACAAGCAGGCTCTCCTCCCCTGTCTCCAAATCGCACATGCACTGAGCATTATCAGGTTACACAAGCATTATCCACTACACTGTGCATCATCCCTCTACTCTGTTCCTCCCCCATTCTGTGCATACCCCCCGAGGATCACGGTCATGTGACCGCGCGTGTCTCTAGGCTGAGGAGCTCAAAGCATATGCTCTTTGAGTCTCCCCAGCCAGTAATGCTGACAGTTTCCCCTGTAACTGACTGGGGAAGCTGTCAGCATTACTGACTGGGGAGGCTTAAAGCGCATATGCTTTGAGCTCCCCAACCTAGAGGCGCGCAGTCATGTCATGAAGCCGGCATACTTGTCAATCAAGTAAGCCGGCTTCATAGTACAGCCTCTCAACCTGACTCAAGTCGGGTTGAGAGGCAGATTCACCAAGGGATAACTTTTAAAAGGTAAGTATTTTTTTAATATATTTAAATGACAAAGTTGTTTAGTCTAGCATGCTATGCTAGACTAAACAAAGTCACTTTTTGGTGACGGGTGCACTTTAAGTGCCTGACATTTCCTACTTTCCATTTTGGTTCTTCTCACTGTTTAATTGATGTTGTTCTACTACATATGTGCAATGCGGAAGAACAGGATTAGTCAAATTATATTTTGTTTAGTATATAGATTTAATATTACATAATGTTAATTATTGAGGCACATTTAGAAATGTTCTCTTTGTACTGCAGTAGTTATTGGATGTGGGATTTTTAATAAAGGCATAGGGGGTTATTGACTAAACTGAGAACTCAACTGTTTTGAATTCTCATCACTTTGGGTGGCTTCACCCTGATTCTCTACTCCTTATTCTCTAAACAGCGGATTCCCTTAGCAGACTTGCCACCGCAACAATATTCCCATAGTGAAGTCATGACTGCACAGTAGCAGTCTATTGTGTAGTGTGTGACTGTTGTAAATTGTCGAATTAGTCTCGAATCGCAGTTTGCTGAATATGGGGAAGTGGCGAATTCACACCTTTATGTGACATTTTGGACTTTAGTCAATAACACCCATGGTGTTTAGGAACAACACTTCATCTTAGTACCCAAGCTGAGTGTGCCAAAATGGCCTTTTGCATGCACATGCAACAAGTACACTCTATTTATACAAGCACATGCATGTAAATGCATACCCACACATACATGCAACACAGACATAAGTACACACAGGTTCATATCTACATGCACACGTGGACCCACATGCACATATACATACATACAAACACGCAGCCACATACATCAGGTATACCTTAACAACCACACACTGAAACATGCACACACACACATATACGTACATATATAAATACACACACACATACATATATACACACACCTATACATACATACCTACATACATACACCTACTAAGGAAACATGCACATATCTACACACACTTGATTGTTCTTTTTTAGACTCCTTATTCTAATTATTGCAAATGATTTAAAATCTGATATAAAGGGAACATCTCAAAACATATGGAATTTTTTATTAACTTTTTTTGGTAAAATCGGAAGCCAAAGGCAATAAGTGCACAACAAACTAAGGGGGTTATTCTCTAAAGTCCGAATTCGACTGTCGAGTTCTCAAACGGCGGATTCCCATAGCAAATCCACGACTGCGACAATTCTCCGATTGTAAAGTCGGAGCTGCAACAATTTTTAAAGTTGCGGCTGTGACAATATTTCCATAGTAAAGTCGCGACTGTGACAATATTCTCATTTAAGGAAGCGATTGCGACAGTAGCAGTCTATTGTTGACTGTCTTTAGCTGGTGAATTCACACCTATACGCAACCATTCAGACTTTAGAGAATAACCCCCTCAGAGTATAAGCTAGGAGAGTGATTTAATCTAGCATTTAATAAATGCTCATCACTAGGGATGAATGAGCATTTATCATCTCATTATATAATGAGCTTATCCCTCTCCATAGAGTACCAAGGCATGCTGACTATCTCTCTAGCTTGGACACACAGCCCAGTGTTTTTCTGATGGTATTTTGGAGAAGGTATATTGCATTGTCAGGAATGAGTATGTCTCATTTGTTTTCTATGCCTCATCTGTCAAATGCTGACTAAATCTGAAGGGAAGGTTAACCAGACATCTGCTTAGGCTGCCTTCTGCTTTAACGATCAGGGGATAGCGGTGACTGAATTGCATCAGTAAACAAGGACAGTAGCTCATCTGCACAGTGCACACATGTAATTCTCTTATTTCCCCCATCTGTGAGGTATCACAGGCTCTTGCATTTTTCTTTCCGAGGTCACAAATGGAATTTGGCCTTTTTGTGTTTTAGATTTCAGCATTCCATTCTTTTCACTGATCTTCCTAATCTTGTTTTTTTTTTTATTATTCTCTGTTTATTTCCTTTTTATGAGACACTTTGTATTTGTTTTTATGTCCTTTCTCTCCTATTCTCTCAGGTCATATATTCCTCGAAAGGTAAATACAGGGTCCCCCAGCGCCTCTGTGGCATTTTCAGTATGCGTCGCTTTATAAATTATCGCTGTGCTGCCTGGGTGTGAAATATGCAGCACACGTTTCAGCACGACTGCACCCTGAGGCGGCACACCTCCGCTGCGTTAGGAGAGTGCAGAAGCATGTGTCAGCCATGCACGCACTCTCACAGACTGACACACTGATTATAGACACAGGAATCAATAGACCGAAAACGCTCCTAGCAAAGGCCTCTGCAGACTGATTACTATTGATCTGCTCATGTTAAATAGAAAATAGCTGGACTGTGTCAGGGAACAAGAACCGTGTCCCCAACCTCGTGCCACAAAGCACTGAAACACGAATGATTTACCGGGAATATAGCCATGCTGCAACACTCTCCATTTTATTCCCACTTCATTATATTCCTCCTTCTGCTAAGAAACAAAGGAACATGCCCACTGCTGTGCCAGTGTGCTGCTGAAAGATTTTGTAGCATCCTGTGCCCACATCTGTTGCACACCTGCTCCTGTGTATACAGCTTTGTTACATAGTTAGCGCTATGCCAACACTGTTTCCCTAGATTCCTGCTGCTGTTCTCTCATCAACACACATTAGTAAGCATAGCAAATAATAAATAGAACAGTCGTCCACTTTCATTTTGTTACTGACTCCATTAACAACGTCTACAGTGCAGTCCAGTCCCCTGCTTGTTGCACTTTTTGGGGAGGGAAAGACTCATGGGAAATCTACAGGGAGAGTGGGTCCAATGGATCTTAAAGGAATACCATTATTCCATAATCTTCCATATTAGTGCCATTATACTTGTAGTTTACTGCAGTGTTGTTCAATGCACTGAGATGATACAAAGGGGGAAATGTATCTAGTGGCGTTATTGCAATGGTAAATGGCATAGGCTTCACATCAATATCTGCCCTTAACCCCATTTTTGATAATACGATGCCCATGTAGTCACTAGTTTAATGGGATAGTTAACTTAAGTGGCCTTTTTATGGTAAGTTATTCAGCTCCTCTCGTCATACTTAATTGACGAGTAGTATTCTTCCTTCACATGTAATCAGTGTCGGGGATGCGTAACCTGGCAGTCACGAGAAGCTGGGAGTTATAGTTTAGCATCTGTTGTACACATACAGGTTATTCTATCACTGCACTAATTACAAACAAATCAAAATGCAAAAAGAGACCTGCCATTGAAGGAGGGGGAGAAGTTGGCTGACTAGCTATACATTTGCAAGCTGGTGTTTCAACTTGAAATTTGGATTTGCAAAAGTATTTAGAAAGATGGAAGCGAACTACCCCTTTAACAGTGGGCAACAGTAAATATCACATTGGCCAAGTCTGCAGGTGCTTCACATACACAATCAATCCATTTTTGCTTCCGTAGATCAGCATCATTGTTTATGACCACTGGGGAGTTTTGCAGTTGTCATCAGTTGAAGAAAGAAATATGGCAGCCGGCATTTCTGTACAGATGCAAATATGCAGATAAGGAATGTTCCTTGTATCTTATATCTTATTATATTATGGTGATTTACTGTCTAAAGAGAAGATCATTTCCATTTAACCTTCCCTAACCTTAATTGGCAGTTAAAGGACCAGTATCACCAGAAAAAGAAACACAAAAATCCCATTGGGTTTGGAGTAGTGGTTATTTGTACTTATTACATATGAATCTAAATTCCAGAGTAAGTAAGTAAACAAATCGCTGCTCCTCCTGTCACAGCAGATAATGAGAACATTAGAATTTTAATTTCCAAGGTGAAATTTTACTGCCCAGCAATAACCACCATGCCAAACAATAAGGCCATTTTATTTTTCTGGTGTTAGCAGCCATTTTATTTATGCTTTGTTTTCTTTTCCCCTTTCTTTGCAGCTCATGACCAAGCATCCAGGGAAGAGGCTGGGCTGTGGTCCTGAGGGAGAGAGAGATATTAAGGATCATGCCTTTTTCAGATACATTGATTGGGAGAAACTGGAAAGGAAAGAGATCCAACCCCCATACAAGCCAAAGGCGGTGAGTCCTGCAGGAACGAGTGGCCTTTTGCTACACAATCTGCTGTTTTTTGGTGTGGGGGATCTGTGCACTCACAGAACTGTGTGTATTTGGTTTCTTCATTTTTGTCACCTGTGGGTTTGTGAATTTGTGTACAAGGCAGATGTGTTTGTCTCTGTCTCACATTAACACAATATTTGTGTGATCACACAAGGTGCTTGTTGAGTGTTGGCTGTCTCTATATTTATGTGTGTTTGTGCAAGTTTTGTGTGTGGTGTTTGTGTACTTGTGTCTCTGGCGTGTGCAGCATATATGTACCTTTGACCTGGATCCCTAACTTCTGTCATGTCTACACCTAGAAGCTCTCAAAGATTTCTCCCAATCACACAGGTGCTACTCACAATACTTGGAAATAGTGGACTCCTGTATTAAAATGATTAAAGGCGCTCTTAGCAATAACTGTTTGCTTTAGCGTTGCTTTTGTAGGTGCTACCTTGTGAACAATAGACAGTCAAAGAGAGGAAAGGAGATTTAAGGAAAAATAATGGTTCAAGATATCAGTTTGACAAGATTCAGTAAAGGCCAATAGAGTAATAGTAAAGACAAAAGTAGACTGCAGATCCTAAGTGTCTTAATGTAAATTAGCAAAACATCTATAGGTGGAACACCTACTTGTAGGTCCAGATACTTGACAATGATCAGAGGATGGAAAAGGTTATCAGAATTCCTCTCTATCTAATATACTATAGAATTATTTCTCCTACTCACCAACAGTTGGGCAGTTGTTTGGGTTTCAAGATTTGGGCATTCATGCCCGAGCCTTGATAGACTTTCTTTGAGGCATACATTTTTTAGATGCAGAACTGATCACCTAGTGACTGCTGGGCCTGACTAACTGTCAGCCTGTCCGTCTCTGTGGTATCAACAGAATTAGGAAGGACCTTAAAATATGTGGCATGTGCCCAATGATTACTGTACCCTCCTCAGTGTATACATTTGTTAAAGTCTAACAACTTGATCTGATGGTTGAAAAACTGATTCTTCAAGGAATTTGGCTACAAACCTAAATTTGGCCAGTGTTATCAGATCCTGGACATTCATCCCAATAAGTGACCACACATTCCGGTATCAGAAGACCAGATTTACCAATTTTTCTAAGCAGATTGGCTGTTTTCTTTTAGTTTTACTTCATTATTGTCATTGCCGCCGTTGGACAAATCTGCTTGACCAGGAAGTGCAGTGTAAATATAAAAAAATGCCTTCCACAGCACATTTAGTTTCATATGCCTCAAGTTGTTAAATTATGTAAAGGATTTATTTAAATGACTGTGAATATTTTATCACTGGAATACTAAAGAGTTAACCCCTAAGTTAAGCTTTGCATGCTTTTTAATGCTTTTTTTTTTTAATGGACATTTCTGACTACTGGTACATGCTCATTTATGTGGAGATATCAGTGTATCCAAGTCACTGTAGGGTCTGTTTTATAAAGTGTTTGTTTTTCATGAGAAAGTCTCCCAGCATGCAATGGTTTTTTTCCTGCCTGGATCTTTTCTTGCAAGTTTAATAAAGTGTGGAGTGAAGAGATTGTTTTGAGATTTATGGTGTTAATTATGCAAATGTGAGGTGTGCAAGGCTTGTACATTTCCTGGCAATATGTTTTTTTTTTTTCCAATTATTATTGGCAGTGGGATTTATGGCAGATAAAAATACATTTATTAGTGAGTTTGTTGGCAACATCATCCTTTAGCGAGGAAAAAAAAATGACTTTATTATTTAAAAAAATTCGTTATTTTTCTGGAAGAAATAATTAATCACAAAATCTTCCATTGTGAAAATTGCATCAGCTATCACGTGTACTTTAAGCTCTCGGAGCAGCGCAAAGCTCAGTATTGGACTCCCTGTCATTTTTGGGTGGTGAGATTAGTAGTGCTTTGCTAAATGTGGGCTACCTAGATGTTGTTTTTATTGATAATTGTACAGTGTTTAAACGATGCCTGGAAATCTGCATAATAAAACACAGATCACACTTACACAGATATTATTGCCTTGTTTCTTTTATTGGGGTTCAGTTTATTGCATGTTGGTAAACAGACAGCTATATGATTGTACTGAGATTCACAAATTTTATGGCACAGAGTTTGTAAAATGGAGCGCTGGATTAACTAGGCTATGCAGGCTACTGTGGTTTTATTGCTGCAGACTTCTACGTTTGTATAGAAAGGTTTTATATTTGAGATGTGATAAAAGTGGTTGTGTCGGACATGGCATCTTTGCATTCGTTAGATCAGACATGAAGGGGAGCTACTGTAGGTTGAAGCCAGCATTCACAGGAGGCCATTTTAAATCTAACAAGCTATGAAAAAGCTGTCCAATTTTTGTCCTTCACTCTCCGACGTTTTGGAGGAGCTGGAGGTTGTAATTCCTCAACAGCCATAAAAAGACTTTGGACATTTCTAAGCTAAGGTCTCCATTATCTCTCATTGCAGGATTGAATGTTCCATGCATTCACCTGCCCAGAATGAGGCTAGATCGTAGATTGGCCCCAAGGCTAAGGAATGCTGCTGCAATATTAGAAGAGGAGGAAACATGGCCAGTCACATGACACCTCCACACCCCACCCATGGCTCTTGTTTGCCTTATTTGTGACCTATTTTAGAATGAGCAGGAGAGGCTGAGAGATTCTGACAGTTTACAAGACAGCAGCAGTCTGAATAATTTAGTCTTCTGAGTATGCAGTAAGGTTTTATTAAAAATGCACCAGCTGTTTGGATGCTTCAGTTACCGAGGTATCTAAGGAAGTGCAGTAGTTGTATGTTATATAATGGGTCTTACTAATTTCTTTATTACAGCGCAAACAGCAATGTGCAGCACTGAGCTGTCCATGGTCACTAATGTACTGTTATGGTGCCTTTATTCAATTTGTCTTGACATCTTTCCCTTTCTGTAGTCAGACCTGCTCTGAGAAAATGATTAGAATTTGACCTTTATTTGTGGAACCGCACCATCGCATCAGCCTTAGCATTTAATGTGTCTTGTTGCATGTTTATACCTCTCCCTATTTTAAAGGACCAGTAACAATGACAAAAATATGATGAGGGATTAAAAAATAGTCACAAACCCAAAAGGTAATGCGGCCCTTGTCTAACAGAGGGGTCTTGGCTGAGAATTAAGGAAGCTTTTTTGTTCAGTAAACACTATGGTGGTGCTCCACTAGATATTACTGCAGTTTCCATCAATCTCATCCATTGTATTTGATGTGTATTGAATTTAAAAATCCCTCTAGAATCACATCCTCTGAAGATGATGTTTAGTATTAAATTTGCCAGGCAGTTGGCAGCTTCTGTACTGCACATCAGTAGCTGGCAGGCAGTAGTTGAAACTTTACCTTTAATGCAAGCCTTGTGGCCAAGTGAGAGCACATTGTTAGCAGCATGTTGCACAGTAGAAGCCAATGGGAAGATTCATTATCATTCTCAACATGAGCTTGTTTGTTACATAATTGTTTACTGGTTGTGAGATGGATTTGAGCTTTGTACAGATGAGATAAAATGTGTGTATATCTGGTGCACACTGTGCCAAGTAGCACCAATTCCTTCACACTTTGTCTAGGAGATTCATATGTTAGAGATGTGGAATATACTGAATATGATTCCAACATTCTTTTCTACACTTTGGAGAGGATGCAGGCTTGCAAATGGCAATCATGAGGAGTGCTTACAGACAGAGGAGGACAAGCTCCTAGAGCATACATGAGATTAACCAACTCATATTGTGTACCATGTGCTAACCACATTGGCTGGCCTTGTTCCATTTGCACATGTTTATCTCCGCCTCTCCCATTTAACACTTCCTGCACAATGAATGCCCAGGGCATATTGCCAGCTGAGGAGGAAGAAGAGTGGAGAAGCATAAGCAATAGAAAGACTGCACAATGAAGATACATAGGGGTTAGCAGAAAATATACCATATTTACCTGATAAAATAGTGTTCTGGAAATTAAACACTTTTTTATCTATATGGTTAATCTATAGAAGTGACTTCTTAACACTTTTTATTTGCTTGTACTTACTTGGTTTCTTTGCTGTTGTTTTAAGCAGGAGCCACAGGAGGAACACTATCAAAGCTTCCTTTGTAGGACTGTGCATTTATAGAACATTAGAACTGCAACATTCCCAGATTACACAGCACTGCAGAATGGGCAAGGGCATGTAACCTGATGTCACTGGAAGGATGAGAAAATGTCTCCTAACATCAGTAGAAATGGGTGGCCCGCTGCTCTCCACAGTGAGGCTTTGTGGCAATATAGGCAGAACTATGCAAATTGTAGTGAATGGGATTGCTTCGCGGGTAGGTCAGGCAGGGTTAATAAGGAAAATAAGAACCACGCACAGGCAGCTGTGCTGTAACTGTTTATTGGGTGAAGGTAAAACACTTGATAAACAAGACCTGATAAAGGGCGTAAGACCTGAAACATTTTGTGTTTTACCTTCACCCAATAAAGGGTTGCAGCACAGCAGCCTGTGCGTGGTTTTTCTTTTCCATTATTTTGATATATGTTTGGGAGACTGCACGGTGCTCCAAAGAGGAACCTGCGCTTTAATAATTACATCGCCCATATCAAACCCAGGGAGAACCTGTACAATATAGGATTCATAAGGAGAAGGGGTGGAACTGCAGAGGAAGTTAGCAGGCTGGGAGAACCTGAAGACCCAGTAATTGCACTGCAAACTCGCAGTCTCCTGGTGAAACTTTGCAAGTTCACAGGTCTGTTTATTAATATTTTGAGCCAGCATTAGGAAATAGAATGTATTGTGTCGGTATTACTAGAGACTGTTATTGTAGTTAGGCTGCCTATTTTCCTTTGTCTATAAGAGATGTAACACCTGAACATCAGTAAGGTAGTCCCAGAAGCCTTTTTTTCCTGGAGTTTTCTAATTGGTCAAATTGCTTCACATTATAAAAACATATGCTGTACAGACATTCAGAGGCTTATTCATGAAAGTTCAAATGGTTGCGTAAAGGACCATATTCACGTCCATTTGCTACATCTTCAACTTCACGTGGCAAATTTGGGTCCAATTGGGACACTAACTACGTTCACAGACTTACTGAGCTATTTGCACCATTTTGCATGTGCTTGCAGAGGTAATTCACCAATTCATTAAGCTTTGAAATCTGTAGAAGTAGCAAATTTGTCAAAGCTTACTACTTTTAATTCACCTATTTAACATTGCCAGATCAAGATGGTGAAGTAAGGTGTTGATAGCAGGGCTTTGATGTGATGTAAAGCAGCTGTCCATTCAAAAGTGATAATAATGTTTGTGACAACATATACTAGAGTTATTGTGACATAGAAAGGGATGTAATATTCACTTATATACAGTTAGTGGCACATTGTGAG
>WMED01028021.1:0-10521 GCA_019650415.1 Pipa parva | reverse complement strand
TATCACCCAGGGATAGAGTGTAGAGGGAGAACAGGAGAGGACCAAGGACAAAACCTTGGGTCACCCCACCTTAAGCGGGACAATTGTTATAGAAAGGGCTGAAATATTGACTTTTTATTTATATGGATTTGGTCTCTCTCTCATGCTCAATATCAGCGCTTTCTACTGACAGCATACACTATTAGCTGTAAGTATTGTAACTACCTATGGTTATTCATTAACTATTAATTTTGACCTTCCTGAGACTCCGTTGTGTCAGTGACACAAGAATCCAACCAGGAAGTAAATACATAAGGAGCTGTATACTGCTACACAGATGGAATAATTAATACCTTTCCTCACATAAAAGACTGACTAAGTATATTAGAAAAAAAAGTATTATGCATTTACAACACACATTACTTTTTATTAATCAGGCTGGACTGTTCCTTTAAGTCAAGACAACTTAGAAAAAACAAGGCAAACCTGAATAGTTTCTATAGCAGTGTCTTGTATATTATTGGGTATAATAATCATATTAATAGATTCTTGTAATTTATATATACAATGATGAAAAGCTTTTACGGTCATGTTGAGGTAAGGATTTGAACTTGTGACCTAAATATCTGCACAGATGTTTTAGTTATTTAAACAGTAATATACCATAACAAACTTACTGTGGCTTCTGTTCGCTGCAGTGATTTAGCCAACCATAAATCTCTTTAATGTTCAAGTAGTTTTTCTATAATCTATTCATGTGTTTCCAAAGAGGAAACGTTTTTGTGTTTGTTTTATGCACCATGTTACAATGAATATATAGGCAGAATAAATGAATGTATATCTTGACATTCTTAAGAGCAAATTTTATCTCCTGCATAAAATTGTCTCATAAACCTCCATGCTCTGATGACACTTACTTATAATATGTGAATCAGTCCAAGTAGAACATCAGTCAAAACATACATTTGCGTTTGGCGTATATATGCCATGCATAAAAACCAAAAAAGCCACAGCATGTAAACCTATAGACAGACTTAACTTGTTCCGACCACACTAGTGTATGATGAGCATATGCTACATATGGAACGCTTCATGTCGCATTTTTGCTGGCGTATATACACCGCTCACAAAATGCGTCCAGATAATGGGAGCCGCAAATGCCGAGGGAGCGTTCACACTGGAGTCGGGGAAGTACAATAGAAATGCATGTATAGAAAATACACCAGACTGAAATACACCCTAAAGGACCAGTAACACTAGAAAAAGAAAGAATTCCGTTAGATAGGGATGCCATTTATTCTTATTTAGATTTTTTAAATCTGACCACTTTGAAGTAAAATTCCTAATTTTTATTGATTTGTGTTTTCTGTCTGTTTGCTGGTTGTAGCAATTATTTAGTGGTCAAGTAAATAAACCCCCACTTGCCCTATTGATTTTTATCAAACTTTGGATACTATATACTTGTTAAGTGCCCCAATATGTAAAAGATGACTTCAATTTGCAGAAAAATAGAGAGCACACAAAGCACTAAAAATGAAAACTTTAAAACCAAGATTTTTACAGTATCTGCAAATGCATAATTGCCTTGTCAATCCAAAATGCGATTTTCTTTTTCTGATGTAAAATAATTTGAAAGTAATAGTCAGAGAACGGTTGCATTGAGCTATCACAGCCGATTTCCCCATTTCTAGGCTGTTTAATCTGATCAGGAGATGTTCAAGTTAGGGGCAGTTTTTCTGGGACTTGTATTTTTTCATTTCTGCTGCTATTTGCATGTCCTATATTGGAAATGCCAACAAGTACAATTACTTTCAATACAATAACAGCTTTTAGACATTTCTTTTGTGTTTGCTAAAATATTCACCATAATCACAAGCAATGCACTTATCACTGTTAATGTATACGAAGAAAAAAAAACAGATTACTGTATTTGCTGGCGTATAAGACTACTTTTTAACCCCTGAAAATCATCTGAAAGGTTGCGGGTCGTCTTATACGCCGGGTATCACTTTTTTCTCTCCTTACCTAGCTCCTCCGTTGCCCGGCTGTCTGTGCTGAGCGCTACAGCATTCCTCCCCCAGCATTGATGTAACTTCCTGTGAGTGACAGGAAGTTTAATCATTGCTGGGGAGAGGAAACGCTATAGCTCTCAGCACAGACAGCTGGGCAACAGAGGAGCTAGGTAGGGAGAGAGAAAAGGAGGGTGGTGAGCACTAAGATAGCGCCACATCCTTAGAGGGTAGGACTTGTAGGGGCAGCACAGTGTGATGGTGCTCTGATAATCTTGGAGACAGGGAGGGCTGGGCAGGCAGGGAGAGGTGACCAATCCAAGTAGGATTTGCGCTGGAAGAGGGGTAGTCTTATACGGTGAGTATATCCCAAACTCTATATTTTAGCTGGAAAAGTTGGGGGTCGTCTTATACGCCCAGTCAGCAAATACGGTACATTTGCAATAAGTCAGTGACAAGCAATGTAACATCTCTGTCTACAATCTACAAAAAGAGGGCATTCCATATTACAGGTGCTTTGCAGTACATTACTGTTATGGTCATCCATCATAAATTCTGGTAAATAAATGTTTGCAAGTATACTGTACACTTGATAAAGAGCCCTGGGGCTGGAAACATGTGTGGTGATTAAATAAAACACAAGGAATATGTTCAAAAGCTTGAACTTTTCTTCTTACACTATGGGATACTTTTTGGTTTTGTTGGAGCGCCAGATGCTGCCTTGGGAGGATGTTATCTTGATAACCATAGAAGGTTTCCATGAGTCCATAGGTTTGTGACTACAGGCCATTGATTGTTCTATATCTGGTGAGCGCATATATATTATATCTTGAGCATGTGGTGTGTGTGCATCAATATATCACCGTTACACCGTATCTTTTATTGGGACATTTGGTTTCCCCCTTTAAAATCTACATTAAAGGTTTGTCTATCACTGCGAGCTTCAGAGTGGAAACCAGCACACAGGGAAATCTTCTGATGGGCCTAGGCCTCAGTTGGTCCTATTGGAGTTTCAAACTGCATCAGTATGGCATATTCCCAAGGGTATTGTAAAGCAGGTTATGAGTCTAGAGACTAAAAATAGGTAGGGTACAAGTGAATCATAGAGGGATGAAGAGACAAGAATTTTTTTTAAATAGAAGGCCCTTGATCTCCAGTCTGGCACTGAGCACCTTCACAAAGTGAAGTGCAGATTGTGAAGTGAAGAGGGGCATGTGATAATGAGGCTTGCTCCATAAATAAATTACATATTTTTTAGAATATGTATTTTCTACATTGTGTGTTGCAATAATCAAATGGGATTTTAATAGGAAAATCAAAACACACTCGTTATTATCCCTAGTGGTAGCACATAATATGTAAAAATAGGGCTCAGTATGCCTCAAGAACCACAGAAGTGGTGCAAAGTCCTTCTCCTGTGCTCCAAGAGGGTGTACTGCACTTTATAAAATGTTGATGGCCCTTTTGAAAGGCGTATGTATCTCTCTTGATGACATCATGGCACTCACACCATCATGGGGGTCTCCATATTGTAGATGCTACTGCCATCCATTAGTATGAGACAGAGGTACCAGAGCTTTGCTCCTGACGCCTGCTAGTAGTATCTGCTCAAGCCTTCATTTTTTGGAGAAGAAATTAATTTAATTACCCAAGTGATAAAGCAAGTTTCTACTGGACTCTGAGCATTAGATGGAAGACCCTTTATTCCTGGAATAATCTCTGAAAGACTGTGCTTCACCAACTTTGGGAACATCAGGTTTTTGAATCTGTGGTGCCTCTGGGTTTTAAAGCCATCCAGAAATTTCTTGGTTTGATAATTAATACCAGATATTCATCATAGTAATTTCCAAAGTGGTTAATCCTATTGTGGCTTTAACCAAGAGGGCTGCTAATCCTAAAAACTGGACTGATGAAGCCCAGGCCACATCCTCAAATTTAAAGGAGTTTGCCTTGGCACCTATTCTTTGCCACCCTGATCCTTCCAAGCCTTTTACAATTGAAGTTGATGCTTTTAATATTGGAATTGGAGCTGTTCTTTTCCAAAGAAATGAAGAGTTCTGGGAAAGTTCACTCACCTCAGCAAAAAAAAACTATGACGTAGTTAACAATTAATTACTGGCTGTAAAGTGTGCTTTAGAGGAATAGAGACATCTGCTGGTAGGAACCTCCATTCCTGTTGTCATTTTGACTAATCACCTGAATCTAGAATACATTGAGAAAGCCAATATACCTTGCCCTTGACAAGGCTGATGGCCAGTTTTATTTTCTAGATTTAATTACGTTATTTTATATTGACCAGGTTTACACTGGTGAATTTTATTCTGCATTTTTATAGAGAAAGCATATAGCGAAAAATCGCTGAAAAAACATTGAAAGTAATGACTATCGGCATGCAGTAACACACTAGCATTTCATAGAGAGGAATATACGCTAGGTCACTTTATGTTGCATTTCTTTCAACCGTGCAAAATGCGACATGAAAAATACATGTTAGTAACAATTGGAATTTAACAATAGTGGTCACACATGAGCGAAAAGTGCTGAGAAAGTGAGATGTCTTACATAGGTGTACCCTCTGAATTCTTTTTTTTATTTTAAATGCATAGGAAAATTCACCAGTCTGAATATGCCAGTGTTTTTTTACCACAGTTTCATTTTAAACACCCAAAGAAAAATGTATTACTTTGAAACCAGCCTAAGGCAAGTGCCTTAGCTAAACATTTTTTAAGAGACTGATAGTAACCCTGAACCCATTATTCCAGGTGAGGAAATTATCTACATCAAAACATACAAAACCTCTTTTCAAAATACCAAGTGAAACCAAGCTTTAATTCTTCTGTTTACCTCTGAGAAACCAATTATCACCAAGAATATGTTACAAAATGTGCTGGAATGGAGACATTTATCCAAGAGTTGGGGACATATTGGCATTAGGTGAAAAACAGAAATTCTATCTTGTTACTACTGGTGGGATGTTAAAATATCATTGTCCTCTCAAGTCTGTTTCAAGACTAAAGTAGACAGAGCTCTCCTTATAGATTCATCCAGTCCATTCCAATTCCCACTCAGCCTTGAAGTCAAGCAGCTGATATTGACCCTCCAATGTGTGCTCATTGTGGTGAGGTGGATCCATGTGCAACCTTTTTTCTAGGGCTCAAGGGATCCTGTTATTGATAACTGTGAATGTCAATTCAGGTTGCAGTCAACTACAATATCAGAATTATTAATATTATGAGATATTAAATCATATATTTATTTATAGTAAGTTAGGTCACTTGTAAGTATGTATAATTTTATTTATAAAGCGCCACAAATTTATGCAGAGCTGTACAATTCAGAAATACAAATATAATACAGACATTCAAGGTAGGACTTCACTCTGGTTTTAAGCAGAGGGAATATTCATGGCAAAGATAAAGGGGTATAGAATTCCAGATGTGGGGGGCAGAAAGAGAAAGGGTTTAAGATGAGAAAGTGCAGTATTGGTATGTTGCATGCAAAACTGGTTGCTTTGGGAGGAGAGCAGTTGACGTTGAGGAATGTACGGGCATACAAGTGAGGAAATGTAGGGAGCGGAGTGAAGTGCTTTAAATGTCAAAAGTTGAGCACTATAAATCAGTGGTCCTCAGCCTGGGGGTAGTGACCCCTTTTGGGGTCGAATGACAATTTTTTAGGGGTCACCTAACACCCCTCGGGATTGTTGTGGATTTTTGATACCCTTTATCCACGAACACAATTTTAAATTTGCAACCATGAAAATAATTCTATAGTAAAGTTGTGACAATAAATCTATAGTAATGTTGTGACAATATTTCTATAACAATGTCATGACAATGTTCCCAGATGATTATGTGAATATTGTCGCGGTCATGACTTTGCTATGGAATTATTGTTGTGGTCACAGATAAAAAATTGTTGCAGCAAAAAAGATTGAGAATCACTGCTGTAATTGATTTGTTTGCTTACGGGTAGCCAAGGAGCAGAGAGAGATTGGGAGAACAGCTGTCTACCTGGGAGGAGGGGGAGAGAACTCTGGCAGCAGAATTTTGAATAGACTGGAGCAGGGAGACATGGGAATCTGGAAAGCCAGATAGAAGAACATTGCAGTAGTCCGAGTGGAATAGGACGAGAGCATGCATGAGGGTGTAAGCAGTGGAGCAAGAGAGAAAGGGGCGAATCTTGGCAATGTTGCAAAGGAAAACTCAACAGGTTTTAGAGGTGATAGAGATGTGTTTAGAGAAGGAAAGTGCAAAGTCAAAAGTCACCCAAAGACAATTTACATAAGTTACAGGGTTGATGACCACACCATCAACCAGAATGGAAAAGGTAGAAGCGGGTCCTTGTTTGGGTGGAAAAATATTTTGTTTTAGCGAGATTTAATTTGATCTGGCACTTGACCATTCACAAGGAGATTGCCAGGAGACAGCTGGAAATTTGAGTTTGTATTTCAGGTGTTAGCCAGGAGTAGATAAATAAATTTGAGCATACAAGTGATACTGAAGACCAAATGAATTGATGATATCACCAAGGAAAGAGTGTACAGGGAGAACAGGAGGGGGCCAAGGACAGGGTCTGGGGGCACCCCCACCCTAAGTAGTACAGGAAAAGTGTCATTAGCATGGAAGACAAAAAAGAACAATAAGAAATTTAGGAAGCCAGCCAAGATGCTGCTTGATTACGGACCACAAACACACGAAAGATTTGAATAAGAAGGGAGTGATCGACAGTGTCATATGCAGCGAAAAAATCTGGGCAAATTAGAACATAAAAGTGACCCTTGGCTTTGACAACCTGGAGATAATTTGCAAGTTTACACAGAGCAGTCTCTGTAGAATGCCCTGGCCTAAACCCAGTTGGAGAGGGTCCAAGAGATTGTACACATGCAGATAGTTAATAAGGTGGCTGCAGACAAGACGTTCTAGAAGTTTAGAAGTCAGAGGAAAGAGAGACACAGTACAATAGTTAGTGAGACATGCAGAGTCCAGTGTAGCTTTTTTAATTATGGGTTTAATACAGACCTGTTTAAATGAAGAAGGAAAAGTTCCAGAGGATAGGGATGAGTTAAACAGGTGCGTTAGGGCTGGCACAAGGATAGAATCACAGCACTTAATTAAAGAAGAAGGCAAGCTTGTAGTGACACAGGAGGAACAGAGAAGTTCAGAAACTTCAGAACTCATTTGGTGATGTAGGTAGAATAATGTCAGTGTTGTTAGGAGGTATAGCAAACTGGTTGCAGATGTTATCAATTTTATTTCCAAAGAAGTTGGCAAAATCTTGTGGGGAGTGTGGGGGGTTTGCATGTCTGAGGGCAAGGGACCTAAAAGGGAGTTGAAAATAGACAATGGGGATTTGATTTATTCTGGTTAATAAGAGTTCTGTAATAGGATTGTTTGGCTAGGGAGAGAGAGGAGTTAAAGCATGAGAGCAAAAACCTATAATGAAGAAAGTTTGCCTGGGAATGGGATCTCTTCCACATACGTTCTGCACAACGCATGCAGGATCTAATAAAAGCGTTTCAGCATTCAGCCAGGGTCGAGGATTATTAATACAAATACTTCTTATGAATAGGGTATATTTACCCTTTACTGCTGTTCAAGCCAGATAATCTTGGATTAAATTAACAAGACTTTAGTGATTTATTAATACACCAGTTGTGTTTTTACCTTATACTATTTAATAGAGGATTTTTTAAACTACAACCAAGAAAGTGATTGGAAGC
The DNA here is from genome assembly GCA_019650415.1 of Pipa parva. Taxonomy (NCBI): domain Eukaryota; kingdom Metazoa; phylum Chordata; class Amphibia; order Anura; family Pipidae; genus Pipa; species Pipa parva. The sequence goes on along the minus strand of WMED01028021.1, from coordinate 2,814 downwards.
AGCAATGGAAAGAAAACATTTTGGACAAATTTATACTTGCTTTAAAAATAACCTGACAATAGTCCAATCTGGGAACTATAGTTGCTTTTGCACAGTTCATGATTAAGTACTTAACGACTTTAGCTGTAGACTGTAACAACAGATGGAATTTTTCAGAGGCCGGCATTTTGTCAGGAAATTTTCCTGCAGTTGAACAAAGTTTTAATAAATGTGTTTGAATTATTTGATGTATGTTTACAAGCCAGTTAGATTAAATATCCCAGACAGCTCTTTTATTTTTCATTACAGGTATCTGGCTTGAAAATTAACCACATTTTTTTTTTTTTTTTGCATTAAATCTATGTTTTCAGCATTACATCACTAAATCTCCCTCATTTTTAGATTTAAATTTGCACTATTACTTGAGGGAAAACTTTGATCTGTTTTATTTGTATATTTAAACATTGTTTGCTATTAGGAGAAGTTGCGCATTGTGGATATGCCAACATTTATACATGAGTAAAAGATGTGCACTATGCATAGCTGAATATGATGGCAGCACCTGCCATATAGGGTCATACCCCACCCCCCACCAGCTATTGAAATTTTAAGGTGTAAATCCAAAATCTGCCTAGAAAAGTGTGTCCACTGGGAGAGACATTACTGTTGTACCAAACTGCCGCAGTGATTGGAGCCAAACTATTTTATTAACACATTATCAATATATTTATAGCATGCTACCATTACATATGGGGGCTTCTTCGTGAAAGTCTGAAAAGTTGTGTAAAGGTACAAATTCACATTTATTCACAACTTCCACATCTTCGCATATTCAGAAAATTCTAACAGTCGCAGACTTATGGAGCTCATCACATACTTTGCATGTGCATATCTATCGCCCTTTCATCATGTGTTGGAATCTATCGTTGGAGTGAATTTGACAAGGCATACTGTGCTGTATTTGCCAAGGGGGCTGAAGGAAGTACCATTGTGCAAGTCAGGGAAGAGACTTACCTTTAAAATCTTTGTAAATCTTTCTTGCAGCATTTTAGTGATTTTTCTGATTGTTGGGTGAATTCTGGATGGTCCATGTAACCTGAAAATCTCATCCATATTGTTCTAGTCACGACTTTAAAACTGTAACAGACATGTTTTTCTATGGGAATCCATTGTTTGAGAATTTAACAGTAGAATTCTCACTTTAGTCAATATCCCCCTTAGTGTTCTGTCTTTCAGCAGCCCCTGGTTTATAACCTCTCTGTGTCCTGGTTTATATTGGGATTTGTCTATGCCCAATTAATGGATCCCTGTTGACATAGGGGTCTCTTGTATGTTAGTTCAAAACTCTGTAGTTCATAGTTCAACTGTATTGGTGATTAGTAGTTCTTAGCTGTTTTGTGTTTACTATGTGTTTGTTGTTCTCAAACCCTTAATGGTTCCTGAAATCGTGCAGTTTGGATGCTTTCTCTCACCCTGTTACTTTGATAGCAAAACTGGTACCAGAATTACCCACACCTCAAAACCCTATTTGAAACTCTGCATGGCTTTCCATTTAGCGCTCTTACTACATTCATTATCATGGCTCTGACTGCTTGTCCTAATCATATATCTGATTCTAACTACATCCCCACTTAAAGATATTCTTCTCTACTTCTGGTTTCAGTTTATAGTTCCTGACTCAGCTTCACCTTCAACCTTCAGCCTTGCTCATGACCTGCTTATGTCACAATGAATACTGGATCCCAGTTACTCCAGTGGTAGAAAGCCTGAGGCTCAATTCCTACACTCTTCCTCAGAAATTTACACTCCCACCCCCATTCCTGGTTAGTTTTCTAAATTCTTTGTCATCCCTTACTGTGCAGTGTAGGTACCTCTTTGTTTGAAAAATTGTATCCATTACACCTGTCCCATGGTTCTGCATCTCATCAAACAAAACTATACCAGTTATTGTTTGGCAATAGCATACCTATAGAGACAGTAGGGCAAGAGCCAAAGGTATACACTGCACACCAAAATAGAAAAGTTACAGGATGCTTACACTTTAGCCCCTATTTTTTGGAAAGCTTATACTATGTATTGAACTTCTTAACATATAGAATCCCAACAAGGGGCTGGTCCCCTTCATCAAGTAAAGAAGGTGTTTCCTTCTGTTTTTACTTATACTGAATGTAGAAATAGTATAACAAATTATTGTGTTAATATTGTGACCCCTGCAACCCATAGCAACACCCATAGGACACTGTGAGATTCAAGTAGCTAATATGCTGCTGGCATCGAAGATTTAGAATTGAACAGCATTTCAAGTCTCTCCTGTGCTTCAACTTCTGTGCTCAGACATGTCTTCAGTCTCTAGTTTTCTACTTCCAGATTCCAGTGTTTCTGTGTTCCCGTCCCTTATGTGCTTATATCAAGTACAGCTTTGCCTCTCCTGTTGCGCAGAGTCTCTGCATAATGCTGCAGTTACTGTCCTATTGCACTTGCAGTTTTAAGCTACAGTTCAGTTGTTTGGTTCCTCCTGTGTTATAGTTAAATTGTCCCTGCCAGCAACTGTACCACCATTATTGCTAGCTACTATCATTAGGGGTTAACCTGAGTGCTGTGACCTGGGAGCTTCCTTGTAGCAAAGGCCATGCATCTGCTGGAGTTTAAGGGTGAAGAACTTAGTTTGTTAAACTCCATGCCCTGTGGTTGACCAGATTTTACTGCCCTGTGGTCAAGAAGACCATAAACTAAAGTAGGTTGTCCAAGAATGAAAAGGCCACATGTGTTTTTACCCTCTACAGTTGTCGCCCTGGACGAACCACCCCTTGGGCGCCCCCGCGCCCCATCCCATCC
>WMED01028019.1:224-10521 GCA_019650415.1 Pipa parva | reverse complement strand
TCAAACCTGCTAAATCTGCAGGGGGTTGAATACTACTTGTAGGCACTGTATATATATATGAGTGGTTGTTTTTTAATTGAACTCCCTACTACATATCTGGAGCTCAACCACAGTGATCTTGGGGTTCTTCTTTATCTCTCTAACCAAGGCTCTTCTCCCACGATTGCTTAGTTTGGCTGGACAGCCAGGTGGAGGAAGAGTTGTGGTTGTCCCAAACTTCTTCCATTTAAGGATTTTGAAGGCCACTGGGCTCTTGGAAACCTTGAGTGCTGCAGAAATTATTTTGTAACCTTGGCCAGATCTTTGCCTTGCTGAAATTCTGTCTCTGAGCTGTGAGGTCTTATATAGACAGGTGTGTGTCTTGCCAAATCAAGTCCAATCAGTTTAATTAGACACAGCTGGACTCCAATGAAGGAGTAGAAACACCTCAAGGAGGATCAGAAGGAAATGGACAGCATGTGAGTTAAATATGAGTGTCACAACAAAGGGTCTGAATACTTATGACCGTGTGATATTTCATTTTTTCTTGCTTAATAAATTAGTGTACATTAATGAGCAAAAAAAAAAGAACTTTATTGATCTTACCAAATGGCTGTCATGAAACAGAGTGAAAAATTTAAAGGGGTCTGAATACTTTCCGTACCCACTGTATATATGTGTGTAGGTGGTGCAGAGTGTTCCTTTAACATACTCTTTAGTAGATACATTACTGTTCAAAGGGTTTAGGCAGATGTGGAATAGTACTGCAAAGTGAGAATGTTTTAAAAAATAGAAGTGTTAATAGTTTATTTCATCAATTAGCAAAATGCAAACTAAATGACAAAAGTGGAGTCAAAATCAATATCTGGGTGTGACCACCTTTGGCCTTCAAAACAGCATAAATTTTTCTAAGTATAGTTTGCACAGTTTTTGAAGGAACCTGGCAGGGGGAGGTGGTTCCAAATATATTGGAAAACTAACCACAGATCAGTATAACTCTAAAGCAGATGTTCTCTCTCTATCCGGATCCATTCAATTGTTTTATCTCCGTCTGACCCTCAACAAAAATTCTAAGGAGTAAATTCTGCCTTTATATTTTAATAGATCTAGACCTGGATGGGAATAAAAATGCATGGAAAGCTTTTATATGAGTCTATGCTTCTTTAAATACATAGCTAGAAAATGTAACAAAATTCAGTTATTAATTCATTTAAAAAAAAAAAAAAAACCCGACTGTTTCGCTGTTCTCCTTGCCTTGTTGGTTCTGATTTGTTTTGTTAGGCTGTCGTGGTTAGCTTCAGGGCAACATGGGTTTGAAGATATAAATGCACAACAAGCATCTTCTAAGCTCCATCAATTCTATGAGTACCTGGAGTGTCTGACTATACTAATTAGTCTGAATAGGTTGGCTGTGTAATGCACAGACACATTTATACTTTGTATTCCTTGTTTGAAATCAAAGTGCAAATCATTACAGCGCTCGCCAAGGTTTACAGGACCTCGCGGTAACAAATGAATTTTAATTGAAACTGTGGATAAAATACATAAAGAATGCATGAATACCTTGTTACTAATTGGCAGAGAATTTGGTGAGGCTCAGGAGAAAACAAAGGGAAAACAGATATTTGATGTTGCATTTTACGATATCATTTTTAGTCCAACAAAAAGGAGACGTTATATGTTAGCGTTAGTTAAATGTTAAACGGGATTTCATCTATTCTACTTCAGCTTTTATTTAGAAAATGCAAGTCTCTTAGATGTAAATTTGTGTATGTTAAGAAGGTTCCTCTTGATTGAAGGACCAAAAAAAAAAAACCCAGAAAATTGTTATTTTGGCTTGTCTTGGCAAGGTATTCTGATGGTAATGGCAGTGATAGTAAAAATAGTGTGTATTTTTATTCTTTCTGCTGGTTGCAGGCAAATTTGAAATTCTTGAGCACATCAGTAATATGTTTTATCTAAAGCAGGTGACAATAGGATTAGGGGGTATGTTTAGTTCCCAGATGAAAGATGGGTGCAACCACATTGAATATAGACAAAGGAAAAATAATGCAAATCAGGAATTCAGCTTGAAAGATAAAATTTTTTGTACCATTACTATGTACAGATAACGGTCATGTCAATCCAAATCAGGGGCTATGGGAGAAGGGGCCAGAAGCTGCCACTGATTTGTTGCCTCGCTTAGTGCTGATGTTCACTAATCGATAGTGAAAATTCTTTACTCTGAGCTGCATTCTTTATTTTTATGTAATGTTCTTTGTTCTTATTTGATATTATTGAGCCAACTGATTTTCGAGGGAGAGACGAGCTTGATGGCTTCATGTAGGGGCAGATCCTACAAAAGAAAGCAGTATCGGCACCTTACATGTTTCGCGCTGTAGCGCTTAATCATAGTGTCAGCTACAGCGCGAAACGCGTAAGGTGCTGATACTGCTTTCTTTTATTGCAAACATGGACTTTTTAACTTTTGATTAATACATTATCTAAGTTTTATACTTGTGGAGTGCTGGGGTTCATTTGTCTTAGTCCTGAACTGGAACACCCCTACACGTTTGCAGGGCACTTCCTCTGCTGCAGCAAGGCACTTCCTCTGAAAGCCATGGGCATGTCTGTTCTAGTAAGGAAGGAGACAGGAAATCAGAGCAGGCAATACAGGTGCTGGTAGTGGGGGATTCATATATTAGGAGGACAGATAGGGAAATCTGTCACAAAGTCCAGGATCATTGGACAGTATGTTACCTTCTGGGCACTTAAGTTCAACTCATCGTGGATCAGGTTGACAGATTATTGGGAGGGGCTGACCCAGCAGTCATGGTGCACATACAGTAGGCACAAATAACAAAGTTAGAAGTAAGTGGTAGGTCCTTCAAAATTATTTAGGTAACTAGGCTGTAAGCTTAGAAAAAGGACCCCTCATATTTGGTATTTTTGGAAACATTACCTGTACCACAAGCCACACCAGAGAGGAAGTGGGAGATTTGGGAGATAAACAAGTGAGTCAAAAACTGGTGTAGGAAAGATGGATTTGGATATTTGGAGCACTGGGACAACTAATGTAAGGGACCAGCATCTTTCCGACTTTACCAAGAGAAATCTCGGATTGATCTCACTAGATTTCTTTAAGATCGAGTTTCTTGATGTCGAGTTTTTGAATTTTTTTTCCATGGAAAGGTAGCCATAATTAACATTAGTAGCATGGCTACCTTTCCATCATTTATTTTGAAAATTCGGGATCAGAAACTCGATCTCAAAAGAAATATCGCGAGATGAATCGGAGATTTATCTCGGTAAAGTCGGAAAGATCCAGAGATCTTTCCAACTTTAATAAATTTCGCCCTAAATGAGATATTTTTAAAAAAAAAAAAACTTGTCTACTCACTGTGAGAGGTACAATGCCATATGGGAAAAGAGTTAGAAATAAAAGAAAACCTATTTGGTTGAATAACAATGCAATGGGAGCTATAAATGCCAAAAATGAAGCATTTACAGTGGTAAAGCGGGAAGGTGGTATAGAAGCACTACAAAAGAAATAGAGTTCAAAATAAATTATATAAAAAAGTATATTAAAGCAGCTAAGTTGGAGACACCAAGACTCATTGCCCAAGAGAGTAAAACAAACCCAGAAACGTTCTTTAATTACATATATAATAAAATGGGAATCCACTGCTTAATGAATAAGGAGTAAAGAGTTCACAACTACCAGAGCATAAAGACCCAAATTGATGAGAATTCACTTCAACAGTCAAATTCTCACTTTGATGCATGAACCCCTTTGGCTGTTTTTTGTTTTTTGTTTATTATTTTGTTTTATCAATACCTGTCCTACTGAATAACCTAGGGCTTTCTCTCCATGTTGTCTTACTTGACAGAAAAACAAAAAAACAAAAACTAACCTCTTGAGAAACACCATGTTGGTTGCCTAGCAATGTCATGGGCTCTATGGATAGTTAATTTCAGCCACTAAACCTGGGGATTTCCCAGAATTTGGCTGTTTATTTCCATCATCAATAACTCGTTGAGACTCTGGAAATAGTGAGAATCTCATTAGCAAATATTTATTTAATCTCGCTGTTCATATTTGCAGTATCTTAAACCCAGACCTCTTTGTGTTCTCTAGTTATATGATCTGTAGAATAAATATGGCCCCAGATAACATTTCAGATGCGAAAGTAACAAGGTTTATAAAGGTAAAAAAAAGACACAAGTCCATTCAGTTCAGCCTATTTTCCTGCAATGATGATCCAGAGGAAGGCAAAAAACCCATGAGGCAAGAGCCAATTATCCTCATATTAAGGAAACAAATTCCTTCACAACTCCAAATATGGCAATCAGAATAATTCCCTGGATCAAGATCCCACCTACAGTTATCCAGTACCCATAACTTGTAATGTTCTTACACTGAAGGATCAGAATAATTCCCTTGATCAAGATCCCAGCTCCAGTTATCCAATACCCATAACTTGTAATGTTCTTACACTGAAGGATCAGAATAATTCCCTGGATCAAGATCCCACCTCCAGTTATCCAGTACCCATAACTTGTAATGTCCTTACACTGAAGGATCAGAATAAATTGCCTGGATCAAGATCTAGTAACATCATAGAGTTTGCTGAATACCCGAATATAGAGAAGTGGCCAATAAATGTAAAATCACACCTTTATGCAACAATTTGGTCTTTCACAAATAAGCCCTGGTAATGAACAGAATTTTCATACAAAAAAATATTTTTTTTTAAACTCAGAAATATTCAGATAAGCTGGAACCTGGAATTCTGCAGCTATTTCATACTTCCTGTGGTTTTCTGTATATCCTGAATATCTGTCGTGTCTACAAATGATTTAGATTTATTTATTTGTCACTGGATAAGTACATATATACGAATCAGTGACATTACAAATGCGTCATAGACAATGGCAACCACAGCGGCAGATAGCAATAGACAGTGAATTACAAGCATGAATCAATAAACGTACAATTGATGTAGCATTTGGACCAAAATGACAATGATAAGATAATTGATTTAAATAAATGAATAAATATAGAATAAAATACTTTACCAGATATCATAAATAGTTATAAATTAGATTAAATAGTTAAAATAGTGGTAAAGAATATACATGCAGATGAATCTATGTTAAGTCCAGGAGAGTGGGGAGGGGGATATTTGTAGACTAGTGAACCGTAAGGGAGAGATTGAGCCTGTAGATGGAATCATGGAAGAAACTCTTCCTTAGTCTGACTGTGCGGGACTTTAGGCATCTGTACCGTTTGCCTGATGGAATGAGTGAGTAAAGTCCGTGGTTTGGGTGTTGTTCATCAACGATGATATTTCTGGTTCTGGACAGACAACGACTGACATAGATTTCCTCAATGGATGGTAGTTGGACACCGATGGTTCCTTGGGCTAGTTTAACCACCCTTTGAAGAGCTTTCCTGTCAAAGGCGTTGCAGTTCCCAAACCATGCAATGATACAATAAGATAGAATGCTTTCTATAGAGCATCTATAGAAGTCTACTAAAATCCTTGTACAAACTCGCTCTCTTCTGAGATGCCTGAGAAGATAGAGCCTTTGATGGGCTTTATTTAATGATTTCGAGGAGTTTAGGGACCAAGTTAGATTACTAGATAGGTGTTCTCCCAGGAATTTAAAGCTGTCGACCCTATCCACAACAGTGTTGTTGATCAGGATAGGGGGATGCATGTATGTGTGGTCCTTTTTACTGAAATCAATGATCAGTTCCTTAGCTTTTTGGTATTTAGGGAGAGACAATTAGTGCTGCACCAGTTAACAAGATTTTTAACCTCATCCAAGTGTGATGTAATATTCCATCGGATGAGGCCGATAACAGTTGTATCATCAGCAAATTTGATGATGTGGTTAGAGTTGTGTAAGGCCAAACAGTCGAATGTGAAGAGTGAGTATAGAAATGGGCTGAGGACACAACCTTGGGGCACACCAGTACTGAGACAAATCTCGGAGGAGATGTAATTATTTATTCTGCCAGTTTGTCTCCTATCCGTTAGGAAGTCTAATGTCCAGTTCCGCATGAGGGAGTCAATGCCAAGATGTTCTAGCTTTGAGATAAGTCTAGGTGGCAGAACGGTATTGAATGCGGAACTAAAATCGATGAACAGCATCCTAACGTGGGAGTTCTAATCCTCAAGGTGAGTGAGGACAGTTTGCAGGGATGTGGTGAAGGCATCTTCGGTTGATCTGTTTTTCCTGTAAGCAAACTGGAAGGGGTTGATGGTGACAGGTAGAACTGACTTCAAGTGATGTAAAACTAGTCTCTCTAGGCACTTGGCGACTAGAGAGGTTAGGGTGATAGGTCTGTAGTCATTTAGATCATGAGCAGAGTGGGATTTAGGGACGGGGACGATAATGGCTGATTTGAAGATGATTGGAACAGTACCTTGGGTAAGTGACAAGTTGAAGATGTCCGTGAGCACACCGGCCAATTGTGCAGAGCACAACAGCATTTATATTATATTAGTAATAATTGATGTTATTTATCAATTGTCCCCTATTTATGTAGAACAAATACATGAGATTTTATTTTAGATACGGACGTCCCTTAAGATTTTACTTTTCTCTGCACCGAATAGTCAATATTATTTCCAGCCTCTAACTACAAGTTCTTTCAATCGGAAGGGAATTCCATTAATACGTTGTTACTGTGGAAATAAGCATTATTGTCGTTGCAATAGCAGTAACAGCCAGGGATTGATTCTGTGTGTAATGGGTGTCATACTGCTTCAACAAAGAGCTTCCTTAGACATAAAACTCCCATTAGCTTAAAATGTTCACATTTACCCATGAATAATCCATAAAGATTAATCTACCAAAGGGGGGGGAGAAAAATCCCCCACATTTTTCCAGTGATATTTCTTGTTAAACATAGTCTTTTGTTTAGTTTTCTGTTCTGCATGAGTAATAGATTGCATCCTATTAACCTCTTACACGGTGATGTAAATCTATGCTTTGCTGTGGACCAGATGATGTGTCTTCTGTAGGAGATCAACAGTGTACACAGTAACTATTCACCTTGAGGCCCTGTAGTGATATTGGCACCAGATTTCCCTCCTTTGGGCTCAGTGCCCCTTACTCACCCTTCAGCACTGCACCCTCGCACGCCCATAAAGGGGCTTATTCATCAATTCTCATCAGTTTTGGTCACTATGCTTTGATGGTCACAAACTCACTACTCCTTATTCACTAAGCGCTAGATTCCCAAAGAGAAGAAATGACTGGCATCAGATGCGGTTTCCGGAATAATGGGGCGTATTAGGATGCAGTGTGATTCAATTTCCACCAATGAAGTACAGTGACATCATCTTCACAATGTCCCACTAACTGCGTTAAGTGCAGCTGGAGCAGTCCAGACCTTATCCAACCAAGGCAGCCTTTTGTGTTATGTCATATGTCAAGTGACATTATCTGACAAGGGGATGGACTCTGGTTGGCCCAATCTTATCCATCTGATGCTGGTTAACTGAATATTATACCCCCTGCTATGTCACCATATCCCTAATTCATGTTATCACCCCTGGGGGTTGCAACCACTATCTTTACATCCTTAAAGGATTTGCTTTAGGCTGTAGATGAAGAAAATCAACCAGGTTACTTGGTGGGTTTAAGCATCTGAGCTAAATAAACAATACAAAAGGTGTTGTATTTATTTTTAAAATAATATAAGAAATGCATGCTAAGTGTGTTAGATTTTTGTAACTTTTTTTTTTTTTTTTTTGGGGGGGGGGGGGGGGGTCAATTTACTGCTCCTATCCACTTTTATCTATTCACATCTCATGTTCAATATTCTCTGTCTCGGTTTATATTTGATCTATTGACTTTTTGTATTTGTCTCACCTGGCTTAGGTATTGACAAAGGCAGTCTAAAACTGTCCCAAGGGCAGCAGATATATTGGGGCTTCCAACTCCTATTATTACAAACCAACCTCTACTAGTATGCCCTTATATACATGAGACTCATTGCAGCTTTATTGTGTATATGGCAGTTTTGGAAGAACGATGTGTCAACACTATATATATTTTTAGCATGTATCAAATATCTGAAATGTATAAATATATGTATAATTTTATTTATTAACTTACAAACTTATACAGCGCTGTACAATTCAGCAATACAAATATAATACAGGCATGGGAAAAGCACATTAGACAATACAAATACCATATTACAAGGATACTTCACTTTAAGCGCCAGGTTCTGGTTGGCACAAGAGGCTGGTGGTCCCTGTCCCGTAGAGCTTACAGTCGAAATGAAATGCTGCATGGCTGATAAGAAATTAGATCAGTTGTGCACTGAACAAAGCAATATGCAAAATCTATTGGTACCCTGCTCTGCTTCATTGTGAAATAGGGTTTAATATGTAGTTTCTTATAAATAAAATAGAAATGCCTTTGAATTTCCCCTGATCCACACAGTGCTTTCAAACCTTGCTTAGCAGAGTTGTTAGATTTTGTTGACATTGATAATCTATAATCCTAATCGTCTGTTTTGTCTCAGTTCCTAAGAAGTGCACACTGAACATGTGCTATGCCAGAGGCTGAGGGGAGAAGCCTGAACAAGAATATAAAGATGTTAAGCTTCAATGACAAATTATTGGTAGTGTCCTTGGACCATATCATCTCTAAACTAGCAATCTGTCTTTATAAGGTGTATTTTTATTAATCTAATCATTTGTCAAGCTTTAATTATGATTCAAAAGTACAGTTTTTTTGCAGAAGCAGTTGCTTAATACAGATAAAATAAACAAATGAAGATGTGACAGTGAAAGTTGGATTTTAAAAATACCTTACTCAGGAAGCTAACGTATTGCCAGAGTTGAAAGTCATTGTATCAAGCATAACCTAAGGCTACGTAAAGAAGCAGATTTTAGAGCATCACACCTCCTCTAGTAATCTCTTTTTTTTATTATACTTTCTGGTTTACATTCGGGAAGCTAACGATTTAGCCAGAATGATTTGTATCACGGGAGACATTCACCGATTTACTTGATGTGTCTTCAAGTCAATAACTAGAAGCTGGTATTAACCTGGAAGTAAACAGCACTGGATTTGTGAAGCGAATTTCAGGAATTTAGCAATTGTTAACGATGTACTCTACCAAAGTCATGGAGACTTATTGTTAGGGTTGAGTGACTTAAAGCATTTGTGTCTGGGAAATATATGCAAATTGCTCTTTTTCAGAAGGAATTTATCCTTTACAATATTTGCCATGTAAAACACCAAGTACCAGTGAGATGTTTTTAAATTCCAAAAACCCAGAGGGTTTCATCGTAACAAGGCAATAAGCCCAACAATAGCGTGCGTAATATTTACAGACAAAATCTGATATCAACTTCTACTGTTTAGCTTAATACACAAAAGCTATATAAAAAAAAATGAATAATGAAATTGTATATATTGTATATTTTTATTTATAAAGCACCACAAGGTTACGCAGCGCTGTACAATCCAACAATACAGTTATAATACAGACAAGGGAAAGTGTGTAACAAAGAACAAGTGAAGTAAATTACAAGCATATAATCAAGAATATACATCACTCTAAGTGCCAGGCCATGATTGAAGTAAGAGGATGGAGGTCTGTGCCCCATAGAGCTTACAATCTAAATAGAGGAAGACTCACAGATAGGAGGGCAACAAGTGCAGTAGCATAATGTGTCAGTTCATTAACCTATAGGTGCCAATGAAATAAGAAAATAAATACAAAATAGAGTAATTAGTTGCCTAAACATAAAATATGGACATTAAATCCAGTGCTAGTGCTCAAAGAGTTAAGGTTTCCATTTAGTTTTGAAATATTAAGTAATAATTTAAATATAATAATATAAATAAATATAATAATTTATGCTGGAGACTGGAGAGATGAGTAACACAATTTCAATCCTTGTATGTCCTTATGTACATATGTAGAATTGACAAATAAATATCTATCTATCTATCTAATAACAAAGTAGCTAAAAATAACTGCTATTTACTATTAGAAGTGCACCTAATGATAACTTATTGGGCTGTCGAATTCACAAACGAAGGATTCCCATAGCGAATCCACAACTGCGACAATTCTCCCGATGTAAAGTCGCGACTGCGACAATTTTAAAGTTTCGAATGGGAAAATATTTCCATAGTAAAGACGCAACTTCGACAGTAACAGTCTATTTGCTACTGTCTTTAATTGGCGAATTCACACCTTTACGCGACAATTCGGACTTTAGAGAATAACCTCCTTTAGAGTTTTGCATAAAATGTTTTACAGTAATTATTAGTTAATGATGAAGAAGTATATGTG
>WMED01028018.1:0-10521 GCA_019650415.1 Pipa parva | reverse complement strand
CCTGCCCTGCTTAGACAGGTGTCCTCGCCTGTTCCAGCCATCTTACCTGCCTTGCTTGCCCTGTATCCGTGTCTGGTTTGGCCATCTTTGGGATAGGCACCATACTCTGTTAGGGTAATTCAGTACTAGGGACTGCGATATGGGTTCCATCCGCAGCGAAGCCCTAACCTCCTTGCGGGGGCTCTAGGTGAAAACCGGGGGTTCCTTTGATTCCACTCCCTGGTGTCTGTTTGCCTTTTCAGGGATTGCTACTGCTACCTCCTTCTCCTGAAGTGAACTATCACTTCCGATCCCACACCGTAACAATATCATAGCTGTTCAACCAACTGTGCGGAGAGAGAAGTCAGGGAGAGGAGGAGGCGTGGCTACATGTATACACTTCCTATACAGGTAAGTCGTTCCCAGAGACAATGCAGTTACAGGGGGATATTGAGCTCTGCTGAATTAAGAGGTGAGTCAGGAGTTTCTTAATCGTTATACTGTGTGACAATAGGTAAATAGGACTTTATTTATAGACAGGATTTACATTCCCTTTAAACCACAAAATAGGTAAAAAGCAAAGCAATGTGATTAGAGTGCATAGTTACCCATGAACAAATTTTAGCTTCAGACTCTCATCTGGAGCTTTTTCTCGTTTAAGAATAGGCAACAACTGCTGTTTCTCTTTGTTTTGCTGTTTTAGCTGAGGTAGATCTTCTTTGTAAACCTGATAAAAATAAATAGGTGATAGATAATTATTATTTTTATTTGAAATAGACATTTGAACTGGTGACTTCTTGTACAGAATAACCTATGATTAATTGTTGTAATGGACATTTATTAGAAAACTAAATAAAAGTAATCTTTTATAGGCAAAGTACCACTTCCATTTAAATCTCTATGAATTTTATCCACAAACATAAGGCTTGTACACACACACACTGCAGAATATTTACCAGAATACAGGGAAATCTGGGTAGAGGCTTGAAGAATTTAGGAACAGCCACTAAAACCCCAGATGAAACATTGCTGGCTTTGCTGGAACTTACCTGCCTAAAATAATTATATAGAGTACACGCTCACTGATAATTGGATTTAAGACTAAACCCTAACTTTACTAGCTTACCATATCATCACATACTTTGATTCTTAGTTTATGTTTGAAGGATCCTCATTTCTAATGCTCACTGCCCTGTCTTTAAATGTTCCTAATAATTGACTACTGCCCTTGATAATAAACAATCTGCACTATTTGTTTTTCCTGAACGGAAAGGTAGGTGTTAAAATTAAACTACTGGAAATTATCTACTAACCAATATCTAGTTCTTCGAACGTAAACCTTCTCCTTATAAGCCATCCATGTTTTGCTTTAAAATATTTATTATATTTCATAATTCCTATATATATTCCTTAGTCTCCTTATTTACATATGTGACCAAGGGGCTGGTGGTTTACAAAGTTGAGTAACCAGGACTATGACAACCCACTTTAACTTAGAAATTAAAATGAAAGAACCCAAACACCTATATCAATTCTGATATAATAGTAGATCCTACAATCCTAGATACCAACAGTCAATGAAATGTAGAGATTCCATTATTATGAACCAGACATATCTCCTAGGGGTGTTATGAGATCTGGCTGCAGATCATTAATAGGCACAGTACATCCTTCCTGACAGGGAAATGCACTGAGCAGCAGACAGTGAATTTACTGTCACTGCAGATGTGAATGATTGCTTCTGCTGAGTAGCTTTTCATTCTAATTAGAATGCTGAATGTTTCCATCAAATATTTCCATAACAGAGATAATGGCCTGAAACAGTAGGGGAAAAGGCAATCACTTGTCACAGAAATGTCTTTTTTGTTGTGTGTTGATATTTCTATTGTACACCTTGCTTTTATTTCAGACAATTAGCTTGAAATACACTTTTAGAAACTGTCTGGTATATTGACTGAAAGTGCCAGTTTGTGAAACATTTCCTTTAATAGCTACTAAAGGCTTTCTTGGTACATAACTCATTTTAAAAGTCTATGTAGATAGTGTTCTTTATACTTAATAACAAAATTCCTAATAGGTAATGAATAAAGATGCAGTTGGCTGACATTCTTGGCCACATCAACTCTTTGACCTTGTTCTTTATTAAGAATGCAGCATTGGCTTTGGAAGAATGCATGGAGTCACTGTCATTTTAAAAAAGCCTAAAGATCCGTGATGTTGAGAGGACAACATCTTTTCAGCATTTTGCAGTTCATCAGGGAAATTTTTTATGTAATTGATTAAGTACAATTCCCCTAAACCTTTAGCGCACATTTAGGAACTTTTCTACTACTGTATATCGCTTTACTTCACTGCAGGAACCATGCACTTTTCATTGTCCTCCTCTCCCTTGTGACGTCATTTATATAGGATGCCAACTGATCTACAATGATTGACTTTGGTCACTTCAAATCAAAGTATGAATTATTAAACATCTTGCCATTTATTATTGGGGGTTACTTTGGCTTTAGCAGTAACTTCTTCTGTGAACGATTATTTCCTATCAAAACTAGTTCATTATGAGGAGAAAGCCTACGGTGGAGATATAAATGCCAGCACTTACATTCCATTAAATAGGAATCCCAAATAAAGGACTAATTAAAACCATATTCAGTTAGTATGTGAATACTGGAGTACTTTCATAAAGACATGACAAATAAAGATACGTTTCCAAAACTGGTAAATTGTGTTCCATTAAGTATTTTATTCTATAAGCCCTTAGTCCTTCCTGAACTTTTCTAACTCATCTTTAAAGATTTCCAAGATCATCCCCTGTACAAGGGACTGTGCACTGGCCCATTCATACTGCTAACTTGTATACTGTGGACTAATCTTTATTCCTTATGTGTAATGGGGTATAAAAACACCAGTTCTGCCGCCATATCAAACAATCACTATTTGCTGAAAACAAATGCCTGGTGGGTTTCGGTGCCTTTTTTTATTTTGGCAACAGCCACAAGAGTAAAATACAGTTAGCCAAAGCAGATCATAATTCATTTTAGGAGCTTTAGTAGGGATGTTTGATGAAGTGATTCCCACAAAATAAACCATTTTGTTTAATCCCCAGTAGATGTCCTTGGACCCTTTAAGAGTCAATATAGAGATAAAACAAACTGGAGAATCTCATGAGAACAATAAAATATTCATTTTAGTGAGGATATTAGCACGCCTGTGCCAGACAAATGCCTCACAATTAAAGGGCAACTGCATATTGGGCAATTGATCTTTCAAAGGAGAGAGAAGTGTTAAATAAATCACAGCCGTCCATATTTTCTCACTAGGTTTGATAGGTTAAATATAGCACTGTAAGGAGATGTTTCTTTGCACTGCTATAAGGACACATTTTATTTTGTACTGACCTGGCGATCATAGTTGATCTGAGTCTCCTGCTCAATATCGGAATCTAGTTCTGGAACATCAGAAAGATCAGAATCTGTTTCGTCACTGCACGAGTCAATGATTCCCTCTGCTAAGTAAATATATATCTTTTAAAACCAGTCTTTTTGTTTTTGTCCATTTAATAGTGATCAAATAAAAAAGTCAAAATATTGAAGAAAAAAAAAAAAAAAAAGAATCACTGACTATTTTGATCCACCAATTTATATTTTTTTCCCATTCCCAAATCATGTTGACTCCATTATTAAAGGTAAACCATTATATTCTATGGAACAGTTGTGGCAGGAAAGGAAAAAACTGAATTTGAAACAACTGATGTAAATCTTTCTTAAATGACCAACTTAATCACCAACAGTTTACCATTAGGTATGCTTAAGATTGTCATTCAATGCAACATGATTGCTTCAATGACTGATGATTGTTTCATATATTATTTGTATGAAAAATAGTACCATTTAAACATAAAATACTTATGTGCTATATTTTGCTTAATGAAATTCTGGTTGAGGAGGTGTTAGATTCTTTCTAACCCTGTGATCTTCAACCTGTAGCTTCTCTAGCTGTTTTAAACTACAATTCTCAGCATCACAATAAAAGCTGTTGTCTGGAACTGAAATGCTAGGAATTGTTGAAGATCACTGCTTTCACCAGTATTTTTAGCTCCAAGAGACATCCCTGATGCAGAGAATTTGACAGGATAGACTAAGGGTAATTTATCACCAGATACTGGGGGTTATTCACTAAGGTGCAAATTCGACTGTCGAATTCGCAAACAGCCATTTCCCATAGCAAATCCGCTACAATTTTCCCATTGTATAGTTGCCACAATTTTTTAAAGTTAAGATTGCGACAATTTTCCTATAATAAAGTCATGACTGCAACAATATTCTCATTGTAAAGACGCGACTGCGACAATAGCAGCCTATTGTGACTGTCTTTATCTGGCGAATTCACACCTATATGCCACAATTTGGACTTTAGTGAATAACCTCCTCTGAGTTCTAGTAACTCAGAGCAACCAACCATTGGTTGGCTTTTATTATTCTAGATCCCATATACAAGTGAATGCTAACTGTTGATTGGCTGCTTTATCTTACTAGGTATCTGTGATTTCCATGTACTTAAAGTCAATATACATTTTCTATGTTTTAAAGTTTAACATAGTTCTGAAGTTACACTCAACTGATTAAATATCAGTACCTACTATAATTATTCTAATTATCTGATGCAGCACTCAGTTCTAAATACTACGTGTAGAAACAAGAAATATTATATGAACAGGCACATTTAATACATCTTTCAATTACAATACCTTGAAGTGCAGTTTCTATAATACCATTTGTTACTCCTTCAGGTATAAACCTCCACTGAAAAACAGAATGATCGGCTCCCCCAGTGCTTAGAACCCATTGGTAGTCATTTGACCAACGAACGTTAGTCACGTGTGCTGAGTGACCAACATATTTCCTAAATTTGGCTCCTGAGGGAGTTAGAAAAGACACATGCAAACATTAGTAAAAAAACATTTACATCTCTAGATCATTCACTGGGGTTACAAGATTTTTCACTAGACCTCACCTAGAAAATTTTGTGCAACTAGAGATTTCAAAGTTATTGATACATTTCTTGTTTGTTTGTTTTTTTAACAATTATAATATTTGACCAAAAATGCAAATGTCAGGTTAATTGTTCTTCCATTCAACCATCAAAATAATTTAAAAAAGTGGGTTGTGCCTAAACAATCGGAAGCTGTGCGTAAAGTATATTCGTGTATACAAATGTTTTTTACTTTAGTTCTGATAAAGTTTTTTCTATTTCCTTGTGTTTACTTCCTTGCAGGTGTAAGAAAATGGAAATGGTAGGATTCCACCTCCTTATACTGTTTATGTATTAAGAGTACTTTAGAAATATGTGTATGCTAAATATTGTGCTAAGAATATGTTTATAGCTTCATCTAGTGGAGTAAGGTATTAATTACTATAAGAATGTAATGTATATATTATTACTGGGAGGAGTGCCTCCCCAGATGTGATAAAAGCTATTGTCCAGGAAATGACAGGGTCTTTGTGATCCAGGGCCTGCAGGCAGCTGAATATAGCCTTTTTCCTGTGTCAGATCACTCCAGAGAGTGATAGTTAGTCCTAAGCTACAGAAGGGTGACTATCTCCAATAGGATTGCAGAGGGTGTGAAACACCCAGGTACCATGCATGTAAATCGGGTACCTAGAGCAGGGTCTCAAGTAATAAGGGCCTTGGGGTGATACAGTAGTTTCATACATCTGGAGATGCCAGTACACCCTGGGGTAAAAAAGACTCAGGCTTTGTCAGATCTCAGATGCTATAAGAAAGTCCCCTATGATATGTGCGGAGGTTGGAATGCCCACATTGAACCAAGATGGGTGAAAGCTGCTCCTATGCTTATGATCCTGAGTGTCTGAGCGAGCTGTGGGAATATCCTAGAGAATGGATGCATGTAAATGCCAGGCTGACTCAAAATAGCATTACACAGGCACAAGTGTCAGCATATCTGTCTGGGAGCATAGATATCATCATTACATGTGATCTGGCAATCCATGACAAAAAAATAATGCCTTTAATTAAGTGACTTAGGCTCCTGTATGGTTATAAAATGTGAGCAAAATACATTCACAATTAAAGAAATTTATTAAAATCAAAAATCAAGATATCAGCCGTTTTTTTTACCGATAACGCAATATTGGGCGATTTTTACCAATATCGCGATATCGATATTGCCGACATCGCAATATCGATCCATTTTTACCGATATTGGCTGATTTTTAGTGATATCGGCCGATTTTTAGTGATATTGCAATTTTCTGATATCGATATTGTGATATCGGCAGTATCGATATCGCGATATCAATTTCGCAGTGATGTTATTGATGTTTCCATAGAAATGAACAGATTAACAGATTTCGATATTGCGATACTGGTAAAAATCAGCTGAGATTGGCAATATCCATATCACGATATTGCAAAAAAGGCCAATAGCGAGATATCGGCAATATCGATATCGCGATATCGGTATAAACGGTCGATATCACAATATTGATATTTTCAATTTTAATAAAATTTTCCCTTTGTATCCCATTAAAATCTAGTTACTTATTCTATTTTGTTATACATTGCTTAGTGGATAGATGGAGATATCAGAAATTACATACCTTTCTTCAAACAGGGGAATCTGAATAATTTAACCAGGCCAAAATCATCACCAGTAACTGCCACTGCGCTACTGTAATTAGCATCCACTGAATTGATATCTGTAATATCTGTGTACTTTGGCCATATTCCACTGACTTCAGGTCCAACCACGCACGTCCATGAAAACCAATGAATTCCTTTTATTTCATCCTTGTTTGTAAGATGTTTCCCAGCTACAAAATTCATATTTATTTTTCAACACACATAAATATGAAATAACAAGCTTTTGTAACAGCATAAACTAAACTACCAAATGATCTAAGCGAGCATAATTTTTTAAATTTTATTGAGTATGTGAAACAGACAGAAGGAACAAAGCATATTTATATCAATCTATTTGTTGGTTGGTAGAGAGATTTATGCACAAAATTTAGTAAAGTCGAAAATTACCTTTTCGCCCGGTTCAAATTTCACCTAGAGGGGATATTTATCAAAGTTGAAAAGGTTTTTTAAAAGCCTATTGCTGGAAGAACAGACTTTATTTGATTATGTCGGTATTGCCTATTTAAAAATACTCTTTTTGCCATGTAAGAAATAACTTTTTTATGCTTTTTTTAATATCAAAAAGTTATTTTCGATCTTTAAAAATCCCAAAAATGCTTGATAAATAACCCCCAAATTTAAGACTCATTATCTGATATAAGGTAAAGGATCAATATATCAATACAATTATAATGGTAAATATAACAATAAACTATAATTCTTTGGTTTTGGTTAAATTCCTAAGTGGGATTGTGAGGTTTACTGGGTAAGTACTGCACAGAAATTACTGCAGCGGCAATCCAAATAATATTTCTACAGGTGCGTTACTGGTCCTTTCAAAAATAAAGAGAAACTGCTGTTCCTTACAACTGCACAAGACCTGGCTGACCAAATCAGTACCAGACAGTGCTTAAAGCTTTTATCTTTATAATACACATCAGGATAAAATGAAGTCCACTCTTGTGGGATCCTTCATTCCATTTTAGATTAAAACAACCACTCCATTTACTGAAATATATACAGTAAATTGGCTGTACCAGCACCAACAATACAACTGTTAAAGCAGCTCAGCGGTACCCAATCCTTGGTACTGGTAACTTAATATATTATCTAGCCCTGTTCCTCTTTTTGTTCATAAGACACCCAATCTTGCCACTGCCAGCTGTAAAATGAAAAAACTCTTTATATTTCAGAATATAAAACATAGGATCTCTAGTATATATGCATGGATTCATGTGATATAACACTTACATGGCATCTTATAGAAAAGTCTTTCTCCAGCACCGTCATTGGTTTGCAAGTACTTGCTGTCCACAGACCAGTCAAGATGAGTTATAAAACTGGAAGACTTGTTGCACTCGCCAGTCTTTTTATATCGCTGAGCAACTGCATAGATATCCACAAACCCATCGTTAGACCCCACTGCAAGATAGGAGCCATCTGGGGAAAATTTCATTTCATGAATCACCTCTTTCCTGTCTTTAATGTGGACCACCTCTGTCATGTCTCTGAAAGAAAGCCAGCAGAATGGGATCAGTATGTTTTGTTGAGAAATTATAATAATAAGATCAATGTTCAGAACAAAGATTATACTATAGTATAACTAAATAAGTTATAACATAACTGCCATGATGATATTTATTGAGAAATTCTCTAATAAACATTCATATTAATGTGCATACTCAGAAGTGATCGTGGGCAGTGCAGTGGCTCAGTGGTTTGCACTGCTGCCTTGCAGTAACACCAATTCAAGATGAAAAGTGCTTTCCTTTATTTATAGTTACTATATATTCAATCTGCGCTTATAAATTAGATATGTATTTATATTGTTTAGCTTCAAACATTGGGCTTTTGGACACATTTCCGGAATATCTATTATCTAAAACACCATAGTGAATTGGGTAAGGTATGTTTAAAAATATGGATGCTATCAGTAAAGATAAAAAGAGACAGAAAGCAATAAAACAATGAATTCAACTTTAAGGATAAAATTTTTGACATGTGCCGTTAATTAATGCCATACTAATCCAAACGGGAAGTTTTGGTGTTACTGGTCCTTTAATTTTTTAATAAATGAAAGGGTTAATCTGCGGAAAATATACTTTTCAACAATTTAAATGTGTTCAAAGCTAGTTTCACTTTGATATAAAGTGGCATTTGCTTTTGAAAGGAAATACCAGTAAAAAAGATGGAAACAGTGGATATGGGAATCAAAAAGCAAGCAAAATAATATGACGTAAAAAAGAATGAAACACAACTATTGCTGGTTTAGTTTTCAACATCCTGAAATGAGTGTTGGCTATTGTTGGAATGCTGGGAATTGCAGTAAAGTATCAGTGAAAGAGCTACCCTTTAATCCTGGAATACATTATAAGAATAGCATTTTATATAGATGGCAAAGATAAATGTAAAGCATAATATTTTAAATTTGTGTTAGTACAAATAGATGCATGCAAAGATAAAACAAGGCTTTATACATGTATTTATACATGGTTTTATACATTTATTTCCTGGAACACCTCCTTACCGAACCCTGAGTACAGTAAAGGAGCCATCCTTCATTCCAAGGGCTAGCTGGGATCCATCTGGGATGAATGCTACACTGCGGACTGCCTCCTCCATATTGCATCGAGCAATGAGTGCATGGTCAGCGAGGCTCCATAATCTGCAATAACAATTCATGCGTGCAAGGATATCATAATAACAAAAAGCATATATAATATGTTCATACATAACAAAACAGTCTAAAATTTATTTTGATATTTAGAGTTGATATTTAAAAATGAATAAACCAGCTAAAGCTACCTAGGGAAGCTGGCTTTGAAATATAGTTAAGTGAAATGTCACTAGTGTAGTAATAGGAACCCTGCTGCAAACCCCCAATTAGGCTCTATCAGTTGGAAGTGTCACTTTCAAGACAAAAAGAAGCAAACCCTGTTCTTTTTCCTAACCCAAATCAAACAGTTTATAGGGTACTCTTTATATGTGTGTTTACTGTGTAACATAAGCCACAGAATAATGTGAAAGAAACTAGAGCATTCATTTCGGCAGGCATTTAGGGGCATAATTATCAAAGTCTGAATTGCCTTGTAGATGTGTTAAATTGTGACAATTTATCACTTCACCAACATATTCACCAAAGATTAGTATTTTCAGAGAGGGAGAAAATACTTCCAATTTGACAGTTTATAGTGACTGCATAGTTAGAGTGCACTTCACATCTATGGCGAGGGCACTTCACATCTATTTATCTGTGAACGCAACAAGACTTTTGGTCTTTATTATGCATCAAAGTGCAAATTTACCAAGGCATACTTACATAAATATTACAACTTGACTATTCCAAATGAAACTGGTGAACTGGGGATTACAGAAAGACTCCCTTTTTGGCATAAAGCCACATTTCCCTTAAAAGTCATAAAAAGCATGACAACAAAGTGCCAACATGATCTGTGAACTGTCTGCCTTTGAAATTAGTTTAAAAAACACTTGTAATTTAGGCGACAAAATGATGATTGTCCTTTCTGATGAGCAATTATGCCTATTTATAGTATTCTGAAATTAATATACTAAGAGTGGGTTTGAGGACAATGCCTCCTTTAAACATCTAACAATCTAATCTATGAAATGATGACATCACATTGCTACAATACCACTATTTCTGTTTGATAAGTATCTATATGACCAACACTATTGGTCGAGTACAACTTATAAGGCATCCAAAAACACTTCAAGACCATTTGTGTAATCGCCAAGTGAATATACCATTTAGTGAATAAGCAGAATGAACTAAGCATCAGTACAGGGAAATTTGCATGGAGTGTCACAAATTTACTTCGCTTGGTGAATTCGCTTGATTTCAAGCAACGGTTTGAGATTTTGACAAAATACAGCACTAAT
>WMED01028017.1:0-10521 GCA_019650415.1 Pipa parva | reverse complement strand
TGTCCCCAGCTTGCCCCCCCCAGCCATAAAATTTACCCCCAATTATTATTTTAAAAAATCAGAGCCGCACATTGCCCCGCAAAGGTGCTAATTTCTTCAGCAGATGCAAATCACCCAGCAGAGCTGTGTATTGCCCCACAGGGCCATGTATTGTTTCTAATTTGTTGTTTTCTTGTGGAAAACCTGATGCGGCCCAGCCTCACCCAGTCTCTACCTCCAGTGGCCCCTGGGTAAATTGAGTTTGAGACCCTTGCTCTAGATAAATAGCTTTTATTCCACTATCAGACAGCATTTGATATATGTGCCCTGCCTTAAATTAATCTCAGCTATGAAAGCTGTAATACAAACTTCACGTGTAGGAGAGTGTGGGTTTAGGTGATGGTGGTTTTAGAGGAAAGGTGTAAATAATTCACCCATTCATTGATTCAGTGATACAAATCATTCCGTTGCCTTGTGATTTGTTGCATTCTGTAGCCACTTGTTTGTGTTGTATAATGCTAGTTGGTGTTCATTGATTGCTTTTCTGAAGACTAGCACAAGCAACACATTGTTGGAGGTCTTTTTTATTTCTAACTTTCAGAACTGTCATTGGCATTTTAATTATCAAAACTTCCTTTGAAGGCAAAAATATTCATGTTAATGTAGACCAGTGGTTCTCAGCCTGGGGATTGCGACCCCTTTTGGGGTCGAATGACAATTCGCCAGGGGTCATCTAACACCCCTTGAGATTGCTGCGGATTTTTGATACCATTAATCCACAACTGCGACAATATTTCTATAGTAAAGTCGCGGCAATAATTCTGTAGTAAAGTCACGACCACAACAATGGTTTTCCATATGATTATGTGAATATTGTCGCAGTTGCTAATTTGCTATGAAATTATTGTTGCATTCATGGCAAAAAAAGGTTGAGAACCACTGATCTAGACAAGGTAAAATTATTTTCTAGCTTTGCTAAGCAAAAAAGAGGGGGGAAATATAAAAAGATTTCTGAGATGTATATAAAAGTGGTTCCCCAGCCTGTGGAGAGGTCAACTGTTACTACAGCGTTAAAGCAATCATTGTATTTTGCCTGTGGATGTCATTAATTAGCCCAATTGCTGCAAAAAACAACATTATAGATCAGTCTTCTGAGGCTATAATGATAATACACGTAATGAACAGCCAATCCAATCTTTTCCTCAAATAGGGTGGAGATTGGATTGGCTGGAAACAATGTAAATCATCATTTATAGCCATCAGCCACACTGGCCTGAAAGCAGAATTTCCAGCAAGAAACTGATCCATAATGCTGCTTGTTGCAATGAAAATAAGTTAGTAAGAAAAGAGTTCTTTTTTTTTTTTGTTACACCATATCCATGATGATAGAATAATCTATAAGATCATATAATCATTATTTTTCTATTTGCATTAGCCTTAAGCTATGGTGTCCAAATATATGTGAAAACATGGGGTCAATTCTACTGGTGGTGATAATCTAGTTAATGTTTTGGAAATGGTGCATTTTCTAAAGAAAGGAACACATCTAAAACTGAATACTGGTGGTGCATGGCTTCAGGCAGTGAGCATCTGTATTTCTTTTGTTATACAGTCAATATCTCTGTGCTTTGTCAAGGCAATGAAGAAAATTACTTCTTCGTCTTGTGAATTTAAAGCATTTTCTTTTCATCTTTGCAGCTATACTTGGTAAAGTAAAGGATGGCAGTGATCTAGCATGCTTGCAGAGAGCGACAAGCTACAATAAATCTGGCACATGGAAGCAATTGTCCAATTAGATATGATAAATGTTAGGACACAGCAGGTGAAAGTAAATCTTACAAATATGCAGCTATGGCAGCCTACTTTTTTGATATCATTTTAAATGAATATGCTACAGATTAAAAAAAAAAAAAAGAAGCTATTAGGGAAAACCCCTTCATATTTAAACATACAGCGGAATTTTATTTGGGAATAGAATCAAGTAAATGTCAAAATATATTTTGTGTTTATTTATTTGTTATTTATGGAGTTCCAACATATTACACAGCACTTTACAGAGATTAGTCGCATCAGTGCTTATCTCAGTGGAGCTTACAATTTAATTTCCCAGTGCAATCACAGACATACACCAGGGCAATATGATTAGTCTTTTATTAACTTATCAGTATGACTTTCAACTGTGGGAGGATCCATAGAACATGTCTCCCAAGCTGTTGGGGGGATAGTGGGAAAGCGGAATTCCCCCTGGTAGTGATGTCATCATTGCCCCTCCACTTATATTTGATTGGACATTCACTAATGAAGGTATCACCAGTACCCAGCCTACTTCACTGTGATTTGCTGGACCTTGTTGGGAAGCCCCATATTAGCTGTGCACCTGAGGAGGAGGACAGGGACTTGGGGAAGGTGACCCGGACCTATGGGGCAGGACCCAATGATGGGACTGTCCCGTGGAATCCGGGACACTTAGGGGTATGATAGTATTTGGAGGAAATCCTAGCAAGTGTGGGGAGAGCATACAAACTCCATTCAGATGATGCCCTGGATTGAATTAGAAGCAGGACCCCATCACTGCAATGCAACAGTGCTAAGCACTGAGCTGCCATATGTCATAGGAACACTGGTGGTTGTGTCTTCTCTGAGGATTGCTTGCATCATAGTGTATATTTTTTTAACTGCTACTTTATTTAGTATCCAAATGCCATGAGCATCCTTGCATTATGTTTTGGTGATCATGTTTATGAGTCTCCCTACAGTGCTCTATCATTGCAATTAGAGATTAATAGCAATCACCTGATAGACACAACAGCAGCTTCAGTCTGCCCTGGGGTTAATTCTCCATGTATTCTCATTTGATACCAACTCGGCGATTACAAGTCCCAGGTGCTCAGGAAACAAATGATCCTAAGCATTTGTAGGAAATATGCAGTCAAAAAGGAGTGTCTGGTACTTCCAGGCTTCTTAAAAAATAATTCTTACTCAACAATAGAAAAACATGACCAGTAAATAGTTTAAAACGATCTCTTTCACATTTCACTTTACAAACCAGTGCTTAATCATAGACAATTCCTAGATTAAGTGCAGGTTTGTAGCGTGAAACGCATAAAACAGCATTGTTTTAAGCCATTTACTGGTCGGTTTTTTTCTAACATTGGCTGGAAGTGCCGGATATTCCTTTTTAACTAGCAATCACCTGATGCAATGTAACTTGGGTGTACAAAACCTAATGAAAAACATGTAGTGTTGTTGGTACTGTGATTGGTCAACTGAGAAAGATACCTAGTTGTCTTCCTTAGGCATAATTGTGGTTTGGAAATAGGTAAGTATGGTTCGCTCTATCCCTATGCTTGTAGAGAATCAATAAAGTTGAAAATGGCGGGGTGCTCAGAGCAATGCCATTGTGATCCAAGTTATCAGAAGAAATCCGGCACTCCCAGAAAGTAAAATCAAGTAGTTTTATTCAATGCTAATTGTGGTTTGAGCTGTTAGTATCACTGTAAAATTTTTATCAAATCAAAAAAAGCTCCCATGTGGTAGAAGTATAACCTCTCTTACTCTACACTACAGGTTTCGACACAGTCCAAACTGTTTTTATTTGAGGGACTGGACAATACATAGCTGGATTCGACAGTGTCTTAAATATGGAGCTCAAGATAAAGCTCTTTATACTTTGAAGAATAAGGTGAGGAATTTTCAATTGTTATGATGGCCCATTATGTATAATACAGTATTATTTAACTCTGTGATGTTGAAAGATACATAACTGCATTCATGGTTGATTGCTGGGCATCTGCAGTCCACAAAGCAAGGGAGAGGGCATTACACTGCTGGATAAAATATAGACCTCCCCCCCCCCCCCCCCCTCTTAAACTTGGGACTAAGCCCGATACAGAGAAACAAAGCAGATTATAGCAAGATGCAGAGTACAGTGTTAAACAGCAAACTTTGGGGGGTATAATCATCCGAAGGCATACATACCCTTTCATACAGCAAGCTGCTTAATTATGGAGCAAAGTCAATGCATCTCCTCCTCTTTTTATATATGTGACCTGTAGTGATAACTCTCTCCAGGTGCTTTCCCATTGACACATCAGTTCAGCTATGTGGAAACATCACTTTATAGAACTATAGTTAGTAATTTAGTAAAGGGGAAACAGCCTTGAAATAAATCAGTAAATCTTTTTATCTCTCTGTATTAGGTTCAGTATGGAATTATCCCTGATGAATTCACATTCAACTTATTGCTGGATTCATTTATTAAGAAGGAAAATGACCAAGGTATTCTAATCTCTGTTTATTTTAGTCACAGCTGTGTTCCAGATGGCTGGTGCCATTAAAGTTGTATTTTATTTATTTTTTTTATATATTTCACTACTCTCTTGTAATTTTTAGTGTTTGTTTAAATGGTTTCATTTTTAGTAATTTTCCACATGAATGGAAATTATATAATTTTCCTAGGGATGGAGTGTGTCCTTTTTCCTTGCAAGTTAAAATGGTAACTTTGAATTTACATTTCTGATTTTTTATTTGTTTTAAGAATATTGACAAAAGGAGGAGTTAAGACTTCTGTATACAACCGATTCTATGATTCAAAATACCTTAGATTGCGTCATGGTAAATGTAGGCATTATCCTACCCAATTTCTGAAACATGGTTACTCGGCACATACTTTTAAGTGAAGCAACAAAACAAATGATCACTGATTGGATCTTCTGTCATTAATACCCTCTTGTGAGTGATATGGCATTATGGAAATAGTACTGAAACTCCTCAGTGTCTATCAATTTCCTTAAAAAATACAGAAAGGGGTATAATATTCTCTTTGGTATAAACAGCTGTGCACTGTATCTTACAGAGCTTAGTAGTAATTGCAGGATTGTGCTTTTTTATCATATTAATATTTGAACCTATTTCCATTTCTCATTCTCTTGCAGATGCTGTTGCAGTTGTAATTGAGATAATGCTGCAAGAAAGCTTTGACCAAGTTTCCACACAGCTGCTTTCCCTCTACGCCTTACAGAAGTATCTGTCTGGGAAACCAGAGCTCAAGGTATGTTGGTAATTGCAATCTTATGACAGGTAAGGTTTGTACATAAATAAACATATGAGGGACCTATGTATTACCTTTAATATTATAGTTTGCATCTTAAAATTTTCCGTGTCTTTATTATACAGAGCTGAAAGGAGAACTGTAGTTAGATTACATCTTTACATATGCAGTACTATACCTTAGTGAGAAATGTTTCTCCCCAGTAAATGTTTCATCTGAAGCAAAATGATTTGTTACAGAGCCCTGCAAAACCCCGCATCAGGAAATGTTTGTGATATAACTGCTAAACACCAGAAGAGAAAGCTGCCTGACTGCTATTGGTTAAGCAGTGTACTGACCTTTTGACTTCATCAGTTATGCTTGATTACATTCTTGAAATGCAGGAGATTACAGAGGGAAGCTAACTTGTGTGCAGACGTTAAGTAGTAAGTAGGGCAAAAATGTCCAGGGGGAGGGTACTCTTTCATGGAAAACTGGTCGGTACACATCACACACACATTTCCTGGTGCAGGAGTTTTGCAGGGCTCTGTAATAAATTATTACCCTTCAGATGTGGCAGAAGCAAAAAAAAGAAATGTGTTAAGCACCTTGTAAAGGAGAGTGCAGTCCCATTTGTTCCACTATGTTACAGATATTCAGACTATTTGTATGACATTCCCAGCCATGGCAGGAGAATTAAAGGGTATTTTACCTTATTAAACCTTATTAAAGGGGATTTTGAGCTTAGCCCTGGTCTCCTCTTTTCTACAGTGTGCTGTAAGGTGTGCGATCCATAGAGATTATCTACTGCCTTCAGTCCCTGCCTCTGTGGAGCTTACAATCAAACTCAGTTTATAAGGCTACAAAAGAGACAAGTCCATCCGGTTCAGCCGTAGTTTCCGTGCGCAATCGCACATGCAGTGACACGACAAGGGACAATTTAGTCTGCCTTCAATTAACTAACCTTCGCTGTTTTTTGATTGTGAGAAGAAGCCCAAGCAAAGATGGGGATGTTGTGCAACTGTATAAACATACATGCAGATGATTCCAGGGCTTGGACCAAGGGCTGCAAGAGAGCGGCACTAACCACTGTATACTTCATAAGTCCTTACCTTAGAATGAAACATTCCAACCCATTGTAGTAAACGCCACAGGCATCTCATCTCATGAAAGTACAGGACAATGACACTGTTTCTGTGAAGGAGGCAGAGAAGAGTAAAGTACTTTCAAAAGCACTATATATATAAATATATAGGCTATAACTTATTACCGCACATTTATACAGCACAAGTATCTACCTCAGTACTTTGTAGAGTAAGGTAATATAAGGTATGATCTAGGACGCAGAGAAAAGAGCCCAGCCTGCGAGCTTACAGACTAAGCTTTATTAAACATATTGGTGGTTTGGGCTTTCATGCCTTTAACAGATAATTGAGTAATATGCTGCAGATTGATTTTTATTTTCAACCAAAGACCCCAGCTGTGATTGTTTATTGCAGTCTGGGTTCCTATCAAATGTATTTTCTTTATTGTTTATACCTTGAGGACATATTTCTTGTGTGTTTCCAGCTCTGCATATTATGTTTCTGATTTCTATTCAGTTACAGTTATATGGTCTTTCCCAGATGACAATTATGTTTAATAACTGTATCGTTCATATTTCAGTGGGAACAAGAAAGAAATATTGGTGCTTCGCTATTACTTGCAGGTTTACATCAAAAAAACACTGTCGGTTACAGTTCCCAACTCCACAGCTACTCTCTTCTTGGTAAGATATAACTGTGAATCCTTTATATTGGGTCCCTGCTCATGTTCCCATTAAGTCTGGTAAAATGTAGGGAAAATGTCATTTGATTAAGTGACCCCGAAAATCACAACACTTTGTCTCTTTGTTATCTTTCCGCTGAATTGAGTGTCAGGTGGAATTAGCACCTGATACAATGACCTTTTCCCAGGTCCTTGGGGTTTATACAGAGAAGTGAATCAAAAATATCTGCTACGGCCTGATCATTTTCACATGTATATTTTTATTCATGAAACGCCACTATGTAGCGTAACACAGTACAATTTAACAATACAGTTTTAATACAGAAATGGGAAAGTGCTTAGCATAGTACAAGTGAAGTCCATTAAAAGTGTATAATCCTGGAGATACATTACTCCAGGGGTTCTCAACCTGTGGGTCAGTCGCGAGGCCATCCCACTGGGGTCGAGAACTGCGCCGACACCCGGAAGCGCCCTCAGGAACCCTTCTTATAAGGGTTCCTGCGGGGTGACGTCGGCCGAAAACATCACCACATGACGCGATGACGTTTCGACCGAACGACACCACGTGACGCATGTGCGTGATGACGTTTAGCTGGTGTGGTGACGTCAGTGGGGTCACGGTCTCAGAAAAGTTGAGAACAGCTGTATTACTCTAAGTGCCAGGCCAGGTTGAAACAAGTGGATGGAGGTCCTTGCCCCATAGAGCTTACAATCCAAATAGGAGGGAGACTTACATACACAGATAGGAGGTTAATAAGTGCAGTAAAATAAAGTGTGAGTTCATTAGCCTATAAGTGCTACATTGTGATGTACATTCAGTATGATTACTGGGATTGGAAGCAGAGCCAGGGCAACTGAGTTAAATACTAAAAAGCATTATGAGAAAATAAAGGAAACCATAGCTATCCAGTTTTTATAATGACAATGCAATGGATTTTCACTCTTCATTCCAGTTGTGCTGTGTCACAGTTATCTGCTAGAAAGAATAATCAATAACACAAGGGTAGAGTACTGGCATCTGATTAGTTCACATCATATTACATTGACAGTCTGTGCACTCTTTGCTTTGTTGCCATGTCATGCTTCCTACAGACTTGCCAAGTCTAATCGAACACCTTCTCTAATAAATGCCCATTAGCATAGTCTGCTACAGATAGCTATATATGTATAGATTTTTTTTTATATAAGAAGCCGCTTAGCTTTATCTATGAACTTTGTTTGATCGAACTTTACCCTTCCTGCAGCTTTTTGCCATTTTTGGAAGTCAGAAGCTGCCATTAGCCCTTTTGTTTCCTAGAAGGCCTTTGTATAAATGCACAGCGCAGCTAGCCTGGGGCATCCTGGGAAATGTTTATTTTATGGGGCAAATGAAGGTGATTATTGCTCTAGAGAACTGGCAGGCAATTTAATGAATATTGAAACAGCTGCTTCTTATAAAGACACGGCTATTTCATACTCTTTGTGTATTTGCTTAGCACAGAGCAAAAGTTCATGATTCATATTTTCTGTGTAAAAAAAAATATATATATATATGATATTGGGTTTTATGTGTTTACGGAATCTGCCAAATTAAGCTAAAACATACTTTAATCACATTCGGTAAACCCTTCGAACAGGAGAAGCAATTCTGCTTATGCGTTAAACAGTTTTACAGGGCTTATTTATATTCCTTAAGTGAAGTTGCACTTTACCTTCAGCACAATGTTTGCATAGACTTTGTTTGTTTAATGAATATTTTAGTTTTTATTATTATTATTTTTTTATTATTATTTATTCGTTCTTATATAGTGCTACTATTTTACGCAGCGCTTTACAGGGATTCACTTCAGTCCCTGCCCCATGGAGCTTACAATCTAGTTTTCCCTATTTTGTCACACCTCACTCCTGAGTTTTTCCAACTAATATTCAGTAAAAGAGTCAGCCATAGTCACATTGATAAAAAAGGTACATGAACATTCCAATAAAACCGCTTTTTTTCATTAAAAGACATATAAATGCATTCATATATACTTACGAGGGGAGTTACTGACTAAAGTGAGAATTCAACTGTCTCTTCACTTTGGGTTGGCTTACGCCCTGATTCTCTATCCTTATTGACTAAACGGCAGATTCCCATAGCCAATCCGTGACCGCCACAATAGTAAACTCAAGATCAATAACAATATTTACATAATGAAGTAGCGACTTTGACAGTAGCTGTATATTGGGTAGTGTGGGACCATTGTTAGCTGGTGAATTCACACCTTTACGTGACAATTCGGACTTTAGTCAATAACCCCCACAAACTTGCAATCCTTCCGGCTCCCCTTGATGATGCGCCGCTCTCCCATGTGACTGTGAAGAGGTGCTGGGCTGCAGACTGACAGGAGAAGAACGCGGCTGTGAAGATTTTCAGCTCCAGGACACAGTAGAGTCGGCGGTGCAGATGAAGGTGGAATCCTAAACACGGAAGTGCTACATAGCACCTCTAAACAGATAAGATATTTCATTTTAGGGCCAAAATTGAAAATAAAATGCATTTAATAAAAGTTAGTAATTCATATTTACGAACATGTGCATTTTTTTCAATTTTGGCCAGACTGTTCCTTTAAGTGAGGGCTTTTCAATGGGGATGCTGGGACTCATAGCTTCACAGAATATGGAGGGTCTCATGTTGGTCATGCTTGGCCTATGTCTGTGCAGTCTTCTTTTTAGCTGAAGATTCTTAGTGCTTCAGTTATTTATTTTTACTTACTTTACTGAAGCTTGATATCATTTTAAGACTGTGTTTGCTTTTATTATCTTTGGCTATACAAAGAATTCTGTCTATTACAAGACCAGTAACACCAAAAAAAAAATCAAAATTCCCATTTGAATTAGCATCTCAGTTATTCAGATATCTTGCATTCTATACACAAATTAGAATTTCTGGAAAGACAGATTGAATATACATTAACTAAAAGAATTTCCAGTTTTTGGTGTTACTGTTCTTTAAAGTTTTTTATGATTTTTTTTTTTTTTTAAAGGAATATTAACCAAAACAAAAACCTGTTTAATCATTTTACTTCTTTCCATTTTATAAAGGGAAAGTGGAACTTTGTCATGGGCTGCGAGCTGTGTATAATCAGATGCCATTAATGTGGACCCCAGGTTATTTTAATCGTGCTCTGAATGTAATGGAGAAGATATGTTCTTTGCCGGAAGATGTGAAGATATGCAGAGATAGTGTAAGTTATTGCTTGGAGGTACACAGTAACAGAACTATGTGGCAGAAAAATATTGGATCATTCAGTCTACTCAGGGCAGTGACTGTTTGTTTGTTTATATCTCTATAAAATGTCTGTGTATCTATCCTGTGCAATGTGCATGCTTTCAGTTTTTCATATTTGTCCCTTCCCACATCTGCTGGAGAACCACCAGCCACAGACTCATTTTCTCCTGCTTCTGACCAATTGATTAAAGAGCCTTAGCCCATATTATTTAGCAGTAGCAGTTAGGTGCAATACCATTTGATATTAGAAGCCTTTCTTGTTTTTTACATAGAAAAAAAAAAATGTTTAAAAATTGTTGTTTAATTCCCCCTCAACATAATTTATATATGTCAGTCACAGCCATGGAATGTCCACCTTCTGCAACCTGCAGTGAGTACAGAGTTTCAGGATGTTTACCTGGTAGCTATTTACTACTCGCTTACATTCTATTTGTTCCTATTGATATGAAGAAAGAATGTTAAGGTAAGTCAAGCTTTAGGGTGACTGGTATCCTTA
>WMED01028015.1:0-10521 GCA_019650415.1 Pipa parva | reverse complement strand
TTACCCATAACTTGTAATGTTCTTACCCTGAAGGATCAGAATAATTCCCTGGATCAAGATACCACCCCCAGTTATCTAGTCCCCATAACTTGTAATGTTCCTACACTGAAGGATCAGCATAATTCCCTGGATCAAGATCCCACCTTCAGTTATCCAGTACCCATAACTTGTAATATTCTTACACTGAAGGATCAGATTAATTCCCTGGATCAAGATCCCACCTTCAGTTATCTAGCACCCATAACTTGTAATGTTCTTACACTGAAGGAAAGCATCCAAACCCGTTTTGAACTCCTTAATGGATTTAACCATAACAACTTCTTCAGAGAGAGAGTTCCATAACCTCACTGTTCTTACAGTAAAAAATCCCCTTCTATGTTGATGCAGAAACTTTCTTTCCGCTAAACGTAGAGGATGCCCCCTTGTTATACTTACAGTTCTTGGTATAAATAGATTGTGGGAGAGATCTCTTTATTGATCCCTGATATATATATACATGGTCATTAAGTCACCCCATATAATCTTTCCAGACTAAACAAGCCTAATTTTGATAATCTTTCTTGGTACTGTATAATGTTCATTTCTTTTATTACTTTAGTAGCTGCGTTTGAACCTGCTCAAGCTCTACCACATCTTTCTTGTACACTGGTGCACAAAACTGCACATAATATTCATCACTCTTGTTGGTTCCTGAACCAGTTGAAAAAGATAATTATATTTATCTATTGACAAAAGGTTTTTTCCTTTACGACATCTATGGGTTTTAGTTTCACCAACTTATAGGTGAAGTCTCCCATTATTGCTACCTCATTGTGTTTTGCTGCCTCATTTATATGTTCTAATAGTAAATCTTCTAGGATTCTCTTACATTTGGTGGCTTATAGCAAACCCCCATCATTATTTTAATACTGTTTTTTCCTCCGTGTAATTCTACCCATAACATGGGCTTTAAGCAAGGCTTAATATAACGGTAAACCCCTCCTCCTTCCCAGTATTTGTGGTGACTTTAAAACAATGTGTACCTACCCTTATCAACTATTTTAACCCCTCCTTCCATTCCACACCCAGTTTTATGAATCCCTGCTTCCTATCTACACTATCTTTCCCTCTACATATGTGGATACCCTCCCCACATCCCTAGTTTAAACACTCCTCAACCTTCTTGCCATCCATTCCCCCAATAAAACTGCACCCTTCCCATTAATGTGCAGCCTGTCCCTACTAAAGAGCCTGTAGCCCACAGAAAAGTTGGTCCATTGCTATAAAAAAATATATAAGAGAGGATTACCTTCTCTGTCGCTTTCCGCTACGATCCCCTAACGCTGTGCAGTTTAGCCAGGTGCTCAGGAAGAAGCAGACATGTCCAATGGAAGGAAATAGATGATTCCGGCACTCCAGTTCTCAATGTTTTTAAACTTTATTTCACCACATGGGCAAGATTAAAAATATTTTAAAAACAAACATCAGTCATAGTGCCATGACATAGTGGCACTATGACTGATGTTTGTTTCTAAAATATTTTTAATCTTGCCCATGTGGTGAAATAAAGTTTAAAAACATTGAGAACTGGAGTGCCGGAATCATCTATTTCCTTCCATTGGTATAAAAAATCCAAACCCTTCTTTCCTATACCAGTTGTTAAGCCATTTGTTTATTTTCCTAATCTCCCTCATCCTCTATGGTGTGGCTCATAGTACAGGTAATATTTCCAAAAAATACCACATTTGAGGTCTTTTTTTCTAAGTTTACAGCCTAATTCCCTGAGATCATTTTTAAGAACCTTCCACCTACTGTATCTCTAATTGTACAAGCAATGCACTGAATAGGCCACACAGACATATCCAATACAAACGAGATATCATAAATCAATATATTTTAGCTAAACAAACATCATAATTCTCTTGGAATTATCTCATTGCACATTTATACTTTATAGACATATCTTATCTCAGGCAACATGACCTAAACCTTAGGGTTAAGATGGTTTATTATGTATATATCTCCTTACTTTAAATTTTAGATGTTTTCTCTTCTAATGTCGAAATAGTTATGGAGATAAGAACAATGATTTGTTGGTATCTTTGTCTGAATATTATAATCAATCTTGAAAAACAAATAACAGAATAATCATGTTTCACAGAACGATAAAATGATATATAGGAGATGGATTCCTGTACGGTATTCTGTGTCAGTGAATGTTTATGTGACTTTATAATAGTATAAAATTCTATTTGGTTTGGTATCAATCACAGGCATTGCCATATGAAAAGGACAAATCCTGAATTTGCTTTTCTTTTAGATTAATTAATTTATTTGAAATAATACATTGTCTCAAATGTCCGTACCTGTTACAGCACCTACCCTTATATGGGAAGGGAGGATCCTGATTTACAGCGTAATTAGAACTAACAATTCTTAAGTGATCCCCTTGATAAGTCGTGGTATAAATGCACATTAGATTCACTCAAACAAACTTGTTTCAGGTCATTTGTAATTCTTTTTCTGTTATGCTTTGTTGAAGACGTACCTGTTGGTTACCTGTAGTCCAAGAAATGCCACTTGTGTTTACTGTAAATATTTGCCCTAAAGATGCTGTGATGTCATAACTTCCCACGTTGCTTTGTCTTATGGTGCCATTGGGGCTCAACTTCCAGCTCACTATGTCATAAACTGCAGGGGGGTCCCCATTCTTATCAAAGTAAAGCTCCCTACCGCTACTTAGTGTGACCTTCACTTTTTTCACATACTGAAGGAGCTGTTAGAATAGAATATAATAGAATAGATATTTATTGTCACTAGAAATACAATTTATATCAAGTGAGATTGAAGATGCGACCATAGTACTGTACAGAAATCAATTACAGATATTTACAAAAATAAAAATAAATAATTCAATGTATGAATAAATATAATAATACAGAAATATAATAAAGATAATAACATGCATAATACATACATACCCAATAGAATTACAGGCAGACAAAAGGGGGGAATTCACGATTGTGCGAAGTGAGCTCCGAAGCCTTCGGTTCACTTCGCACAGACTGATATGCGCTCACTGATATCCGGCACATGGACATCAGTGAGCGCATATCAGTCTGTGTGAAGTGAACCGAAGGCTTCGGAGCTCACTTCGCACAATCGTGAATACCCCCATAGTGCGGAGGTGGAGAGTGGAAGATAGTGGCAGCAGCGGGGAGGAGAAGTAGGGGGGCTAGTGTCCAAGTGTGGAGAGATTCAAATTCAGCCTGGAGTTAGGGAAGAAGCTTCCCACGTTAGAAAGGAAAGATGGAAAGTACTCATGTTTAATGAGAGTATTTTATGGTCATTCATCTGGAAACGTGTCATCATTCCAGATGTCTCTTCCTAATATTTAGTTAGACAAGACTAACACCAAAATCTAAACAACTGCAAGTAATGGACCTTTTGTGGCAGAAGACAAGCTTGAAGGAATTGCTTTTCCCATTTTTATGACGATAGTGATGATTTACTGCCAACCAAGACTGTCAAAATGCTCACAATGATGATCAATAAAGTTCCATTACTTCAAAAAATGTTTGTGGTTATTATAGAAAGCACCACACGGTTAACAACCTCGGAGCAGATTTATCAAGGTTTTCTAAGAAAATATTCATTGTTCTTGGCCATTTTTCCATTTTCATTTTTTAATTTTTTTTTTCTGCTGCAAAAATTGTATATTTTCTCTGAAAAACTGAAGCTTTTGCTGTTTTCTTGGGAAAACATGTATTATATCCCCCCCCCAAAAAAATAGTTTCTGCTGAAAATGGTAAAAACTAAATTGTTGATAAATATGGTACTAGTTTGAAGATGCACAGGTTGATATATTGCTCATTCAACATCATATCAAGTCCATATAGAAAAGGCAAGGAGAAGACAAAGAACCACCACCTTGGAGGATGCTGTTGAGCCTATCCAACCCATGTAAAATTATTTGTGCCCCTTCCAAGGCTTTTCTTAGTGGCCATGGATAAAAGAAAAATGAAAGAGACAAATCCTTCAATCATCTCAATCGATAGTTACTGGAGAAACTGTGTAAGTAGCATCTATTGGATGAAGTTTCCTTACATTTTTAAATTACTAAGCTGGGTGGAATGATCTTGCCATTCTACTTTCTCTACATGCTTTTGATAACAGCTATACAAAATGTCACCTTAATTTAGCTCTTCACTTTAACTATATGTTGTAAATTCCACTTTCTTCCTTGTGTTGGAAAGGTGACTTCAATATCCTTCTACAGTCACTTAGATAAACTAATCTTTCCTTCAGTACAGCTCCAATCTGGCCACT
Source organism: Pipa parva (assembly GCA_019650415.1). Lineage (NCBI taxonomy): Eukaryota > Metazoa > Chordata > Amphibia > Anura > Pipidae > Pipa > Pipa parva. The sequence goes on along the minus strand of WMED01028015.1, from coordinate 6,213 downwards.
TGCCAATCCCTTATTCTTGCCAAAATCAAGTCAAATAAGTAAACAGGATACCTAGATTGAAATTTATTTTAGTTACCAGCAACTCACTAGGTTGATTATTTCAGTAAAAAATAAAAGTAGTCTGAGACATCAAACCGCTGATGCAAACTTTAAAGCTTTGAAGAGGAACAAAATTTAACAAATAACTGGTTATAAGACCCTATTGCAGTCAATCAAAATATCCAGAAAGATAGCTATTGATGCAATGGCTAAACCTTTACAGGAAGCAGATCAGGTGGAATAGTTTAGCTATCTGGTCTTATTAATTCATTCTCTCTGGCTTGGGAAATAAAATTGTTTGAAAGAGACATAGACATAACCCTGTTAAGAGATAAAAAAAAAGACTTCTGTATTTGGGACAAGTTAATTGCAAATGGGGAGAAGATACTTGCGTTCCTGTACAATAACAATTCAGGAAAGAGGAGGTGAATGTGTTTGAAACAAATGAAAGATGTTGAGAGGTACAGTGAAGGCTTACCCTTACAATTAGAGACAGTATGTAAACCTTGAGGTTGGAACCCTGAGAAGGAACCCTGGGGGACTCTCCAGAAGTTATAATTCCCTGGTAAGAAGAGGTAGGGAAGCATACCATTTAGAACACAAAAGGGTAATAGAGGCTATAGACCCCTGGTCAATGAGGGATCAACTCAGGGAGAGGAGAAAAAGCTTATCAATGTGTATCTAACAAGAAGGACCTGATGTAGAGGGAATAACCAGTGTCTCATAAGGTATTCCTGAGAAGAGGGAACTTGCATATCATATCTTACTGAAACATTTTGATACATTTGTAAATAACCCCTAATTGCATGACACAAAAGTTTATTCAATAATGAGATTTCCATATGGATACTGATTGCAAAATGTACAATATCAAGTTGTTATACCTGATTTGTTATCAAAGCAGTGAAATACTGTATGTGAAGTATAGTGAGTTACTACAGGTGTGGAGAGAATATATTAAGTAGAAGACCAATGGTTATTTACTAAAGAGGCACAACCCATTAAATTGGCGAAATTTAATAAAATCGAAAATCACGATATTGAATGATTTTTATCGATATTGCCGATATCGCAGAAGTTTATCGATATCGAAATTTGAATGAAATGTTTAATCTGTTTATTTCAATAGAAAAAAAATCCATAATATCGCTGGAAAATTCGATATCACGAAATCGTTACTGGCAAAATTGTGATATTGGTAAAAAAAAAAAAATTCAATAACACAATATCGACAATATCAATATCGCGATGTTGCGATTTTTTATTTCATTACATTTCGCCTCTGGAGTATTTCCAACTTCCTTCTTTATTTTTGGTTCAGTTAACTTATTCCTCATTGGTCACCTAGAATTTCCTCTCTCATGACTGGAGGGCTGTCCCAAAATCAATGTCGTCCAAGTCTTGAACTTTCCAAATATTTTTCATTGTTTTAGACCCTGTGTGCATGCAGAATAAGTCCACACTGCATCACATTCTCTTTAGCAGAAAGTAGAAACAGAAAGTCTCATATTTACTAATAAACAACATAAATTTACATACGTATTACTGTGAAGCATTTCCTATTTATTCTATATTTTATTTAGTGCCAGACTGAGACACCGTATGCCCAACAGAGAAGGTGACTCAAGGGGCCCACCATCTATCCACATCAGTTCCCATGTTATCACACACCAGAATGATTAGTAAATGATTACTCAAGGCAAAAAGAATGCCAATAACGCTTCCTTTATTAAATTATTGTATTAAATCAAAACATAGTAATAAATTAAGATAAAAAAAAATTACCTGATATGACTTGAAATTCAGTATATTTGGACACTCCTTATTTGTGAATAGGTCACTTCTTTCATTGCAGTTTTTCAAATTTGTCAAAGCTTTGGCTACAGCATGAACTGCAATGTACACACTATAGGTGGCTCTTAAACTAGATACATCATTATAGTTATTCTCAGTGCTTGAAAGGATCTCAAAACCGGTACATTCCTTCACAAGAGTCTTCGTTACAGTTGTGGAGTTATTTTCGAGGAATGCGCAATTGAATATTTTTTCCCAAAGTAGCTTTACCCATGTTTTTGCTAAAGATGTGGATGGGTGCACTTTGTTGAGAAATTCTCTAAATTCTGAAATCTTTCCACTGTGGAGGGCAAGTCCAATAGTACCAGATAAAATCTTTGAAAACCTCCCATTAGAAAATAGAGTAGAGGTGGACCATGCTTCACTGGCAACCAAAGTTTTCTCAGTTATGTTGTGTGCCAACATCTCTTCCAGAAGTGGAATCAAAACTACTGCTGGGGAGAAGACAACTATGGCCGTGGCTGTGGATTCCTTTATGATTTTGACTATGTGTTGAACATTCCAGCTTGGTTGGCTTGTATGGATGGTTTCGGCAAAGGCAACACAAGCTCCAGCCTTTACAATTTCTTGTTTTACAATCTGAATTCCTTGCTGACCATAATCATTTTCCACTGCCAATAATCCCACCCAAGTCCAGCCAAAATGTAGTACTAACTTTGCCAGTCCTAGTGACTGAAATGCATCACTAGGAACAGTCCTGAAGAAGGAGGGGAAGACTCTATGGTTGCTCAGGAGAGGGCTGGTTGAGAAATAGCTGATCTGTGAAAAGCAGCAGCAATGATTTTGTTATACAGAAGATAATGTATTTACTGGTACAAATGCTGTAAACATGATATAATACTACAGACAGACTGGCTGAAGGTTAGATAACTAAAAATGATTAGAAATAGAAATAATGAATTTTCTTCATGAAGAAACAAAAAAAACATTATTTGCTGAGAGTTGTAAATATCAACCAATATACATTTCTTGACTAAGCTGCATCAATATATTTTGCTTGGCCTTAAAAGCCTTCTACTGTTAAGGACAACGCTACCATTTAGAGAAAATGATTGTCTTGGAAGGCAGGAAAGCTAGAATGGAAAACTGCATTGTACAATTCAATAGCTACAGTATGACTGACAATCCTAGACATATCATACCATAGGGCACAATCAGCAGATTAAATTCTAAGTTGTTTTTCAAGGAATGGGATTTAAAGGAGAACTATAGCTTTAAATTTGTTATAGATGATTGTGCCCAGTATCAGCACACTAACTGTACTGAGGAACTATCAGCTTTCATCTCATGATCTTTAGGGTCATGTGATGAACCTCTCCCCCGCACCAGCTTACTTACGGTTTATGTATGTGACGGATATTGTCCCAACGAACCCTCCACCCCTGCTGAGGTTTGCAAAATAAGCCAAAAGCACATGTACAGATCAATTTTTTGGCTTAAAACTTTGCTTTGTTAACTTCATTTAACAACAGGTGAAATTTAAAACTGCTGAAAAGTCTAATGTTGACTATTGTAAGAGTAAGGCTACTCTGAAGCGCTTTCTTTTTTGTGGCCCCCTGAGCGCTTTCCATTGATTTACGTTAAAACTGCAAGCGCACTGCTGAGAAATTCAGGCATATTCACTTTGTAGTCCACTACACATATAAAGAACCCCTATAAGAACATTGTTATTGGAAACAATTTATTTGACTTCTTACATCATTTTCATTTCTTGAAGAAAATGTATTTTGGGTAGTTATGTAGCTTGATATCTACACTTATTTTTACATCTTAGATCATAAAAGAAAGAATATTTCTGTATACTTTATAAGTAAAAGATCATATTCAAAAAGACCAAGGCACCTGAGTAGTTACAATAACTAAAGTTCTTGCATTGCACAGTTATTCATGGAAGGCCTTTGAAGGACAAAGAATGAAACACTTTGTCATTAGAAAGAAGAAACTCGGGAGAGTGGGAGGTGAAGAGGGGGGAACTGGTTTCATGAGTTTTGATGGATAAATAGAGCACATCAGAAGTAAGATGGTGTATATCTACTCTGGACAATGTATGATAACATACCATAGAAAGCAGCAATAATTAGTAGATCGGGATCTCCAACTTAAATTTCTTACCTGAGGGTATCTATAGAGACCCAAGAGATGAGACACCAGAATTGAGTTTGTGGAACTGGAGGCTCCAATAACTGCCGCAAGGGGGGCTTTTTCCCGACACCTGTAATTTGGGTTGGCTCTGTTGTATCCAGTCAAGACCTGTAAAGCTCCCTCAAGATCCTGCTGTAATATGTCACAGGAATCATAAGCTTGAAGTCCCAGGGTGATATTGGGAAGAATGTCTGGGTTCCTGTTGATCTCCTCCACAGCGAATATCAAAGCCTGGAGCTGCTGGAAATTCTCCAAGTGAAACCTTGAAAAGTAGATGTGCAACAATATATACGGTGTATATCAGTTTAACATCAGGTCTACAAAAAGGCATCAAAAGGGTGGGGGATTGTGCTCTTTAAAATGTACAGCTTATTCCCTGGATTTCTATTATTCAGCTAAAAAGGACATTTGAACATTAGATCCTTGAAATAATATTTAAGCTTGGAAAAATTACATGATATTTGCCAAATGCCTTATATTTTCAAAAGTATATTAGAATTGTTTCTATAAAAATTTCTGAAATACACAGTATATATATAATTTTCAGTTTTTTAATTTTTACTTTGTTTTTTAAAACTTCCAAGTAATTTCATTTAATTGCTGCTAATATTAGTGACCATGCAAAAAGGAACATATGGGGACTCAAAGTGAGAATTTGACTGTTGAAGTGAATTCTCATGACTCCTGGTTGCTACGCTCCTTTATTCACTAAGGTGCGAATTCGACTGTCGAATTTGCAAACAGCGGATTCCCATAGCAAATCCGCTACAGTTTCTCCATTGTGAATATTTTCATTATAAAGATGTAACTGCAACAATAGCAGCCAATTGCGACTGTCTTTAGCTGGCAAATTTACACCTATACACAACAATTCGGACTTTAGTGAATAACCCCTTCATTCTCTACTCCTTATTAACTAAACAGAGGATTTCCATAGCAGAGAAGCAAACTGCGTGAATAGCCCTCTCTTACGTAGTGCGGTATAGCCAGTCAGACAGTAGTAGCCCTGCCTTCAACCCCCTAATTCACCACTTTAATCTGCTGAAGTAAAACTGCCAAATGTAGCACAAAACACCTTGCTGCGATGGACTCCGATACTTGCTGAACAGAGGAATTACCTGTGCATACTGCACAACTGTCATAAACTCTCAAAATGGTCTTGAATTTGCCACAGCACAGAGTTTACTGAATGCACAAATATGGGGTAATGGCCAAATGTGAATTCACACATTTATGCAACTATTCGCCTTTTATGAATAAGCCCCATATTGCTAATTTAAATTAAATAAATTGTGATAACTTGTGGGGCTCTGCACTGCTCATAGCATTATTAGCATCTCAGAGTCTGACAACACTAGAAGTCACTATTACTTTAGGAGGAGTATTATTAGAAACAGTTTATATAAAATATCTCTCAAATTTCTCTGCTTGCCATGTAGGTTTATGTAAACTTACTTTAATTCTTGAGATCTGTATGAAATATTATACATACTACTGTACATATATAAAAGATCATAATAAGATCATAATAATACAGACTAAGGCACCCCAGTAGTTACGTTACTCCAAGCGCCTACGTTGTACAGTTGATTCGGGGAGGTCTCTTAGTGAAGGACACAGGTTGATACACTTTGTCAATATGAAGAGGAAACAAACCCCCTAATATAATATCTCCGGGCAGGATAATACCCTCCAATTCTGAAGCTGGGAGCTTGCAGGCTTGCTCGACACTGTACGGAGTCAGAATAAGCTTGGAGAGAATGAGTTGTGAAATCACTGTGTACAAAAGGGCCTTCATGTTATCACCAGGCAAGGTAAAATCTGTAAAAACAATACACATATGCACAGAGGCAGTTATGCCTAGTTTTACACCCTGGGCGAACAGAGGTGCAGTAACAAAGCTGTGTGTGTTTGGGCAGGAATAGTAGTGTATGTATAAGAGAGGTGTAGTAAGAAAGGTGTGTGTGTGTTTAGGCAGGAATAGTAGGGATATGTATAAGAGAGGTGTAGTAACAAAGCTGTGTGTGTTTGGGCAGGAATAGTAGTGTATGTATAAGAGAGGTGTAGTAACAAAGCTGTGTGTGTTTGGGCAGGAATAGTAGGGATATGTATAAGAGAGGTGTAGTAACAAAGGTGTGTGTGTTTGGGCAGGAATAGTAGGGATATGTATAAGAGAGG
>WMED01028014.1:0-10522 GCA_019650415.1 Pipa parva | reverse complement strand
ACCATAGTACCGCAGGTGTCGGGGAACCCCTGGCTTGCTCCTGCAGAACCCTTGGGTTCCGGGGAACCCCGGTTGAAAATCACTGTCCTACACTGAAGGATTCATCAAAAAATATACTTCTTAAACTTGCTACAGATAAAGATATTACTTGCCATATAGTTTCTCTAATTTATAGGTTTACAATGATATCTGGAAACCACATAAATTATAATCCATATCTGTAAAATACTCGTGTTGCGGGTCTGATAGGGCATTATTTATATGCCAAATAGTTTGGGTTACTGGGTAAAACCATTGCAGTACATAGTATGCATCAGAGCATAAACAGCTCTGCAATGTGGGTGAGGGATATAGTTAATTTGTGTGCAATATATATGATTAAAATTGATGAAATAACTCGCAGTACATAATAGCAGAGAGGAGTTTGGGTTAATGGCTGTAAAAATAAGCACAAAAAAAAAAACCACAGAAAATGTTATGTGGCTTGGCCAGAGGATTTCCAGTGGGCCCTGGCCTGATGTCAAAAATAATCTCTTAAAATGTTCAGGTCCATAGCTATCTGCAATTGCACTAACACTTGGGCAATTGGCTCTTTAGTAATGTCCTGAAAAACTGATGATTTATGACCATTCTGATGTACATGACAACTTTTGCTAGAAGGTTGCGGGCTCTTGCTTTCAGATTCACATAATTCATAACCACCTACATTAAAGGGGTTCTTTAGGGTTGGTTTCACCTTGTGGCCATTTTTTCCAATGACATGTATTTTTTTTTTCTGTAGTATTTCTAAGTTAATTGTTTCTGCTCGGTCCTCCTTTACCAAGCTGTGGCTAAAAACTGTCAGCCAACACATGGAGTGATTGACATTACCAGTCAGTCTGAACTGTCCTCCGTTATTTGAGCAGTTTATATTGGAAGGTAACTATGCAATCCTTGTTGCCAGTGCCATTTTAATGGCTTTTCTATAATAAAGGGGCCACAGTAAAAACTAAGGCTGATCTTTTAGCAGGGCTAATAGCACAGCATTACATGATAACAATGTTTCATGAGCGAAAGCTGTTAATGGTTACTTAACTTTAGCCAAAAAAAAGTGTTTTGTTTACTTCAAAGTTATATTTTAGCTGCAATTTCATATCCTCAGCAACAAATATATTTAGATAAGATCAAAAACATTTTTTTGTAATGGATAAGGTTTAAATTTAATCCCTTTGAAATTTTGCATCTTATGAAACTGTCACATGATTCAGTCTATCTTCTTTTTAAAGGTATGTGAATGCCAATTTATATTCACAGTGGGTTGGAAATAAAGGCATGGTTTGAGACCGTGCAAAAACAGAAATAGTACTTGTATATAATAACGTTATTTTATGAAACTGCCTACTTTTAGTCGGGGAAAAATAACTAGAATACAGCGGGCAATCCAAAGATGAAAAAAATCTAAATTTATTAGGTTTACGTAGCCAACTGACTTTTATGCTAGGCACACCACTCCGGCTCTCTAAAACCACCCAAACAGTTTGCACGGCCCCACGAGAGAAATTGCCCACCAAGGTATAGTACTGTAGTTCTCCTTTAAAGCCACTAAAATGAAAATTTGACAAGATTATTGCCAAGAATGTCTCTTGAAGTAAGTCTTTATGGTCAGGTTCACACTGGCAGTTTTTCAGCTGAGCTGGAAAAATAGTATCCATTGTTTCCTGTGGGGTAATTCAGACTTTTGTTTTGCACCATAGACATTAATGAGATTAATTTAAAGAGAGTGTGACTCTGCCCAAAAAGGACAATGAAGTATACTAGTGTTAAGAATATTTCTTGGGTTGACAGCTTTGTTTTTCTTTTCAGGCAGCCCATCTTAAAAATACAATCAGGATCAGACAGACAGAAGGAATATATGTTAGTAAGATTGGTTTATAGCAGGGATGGCGAACATATGGCACGCAGAGCCCTCTCTGTTGGCACGTGAGCCGTCGCCATACCCTGCCTTCAGTACAGGCCGCGGACCCGATCTGAAAGTTTTAGGCCGGATCCATGGCCTGCACTGAAGAAGCGCACACGAGCAGGGGAGTTCTCCCCTGACGCGTGTGCACTCCTAACCCGGCACTGGCGTGATGACGTCACTCACCAGTGCTGGTACTTCGGGGAAAGCACTCGTGGGTGACATCACCTTTTTGGCACAGAGTCCCAAAAAGGTTCGCCACCCCTGGTTTAGTTTTTACTTTACATCTTAAGAATTTTTCACTATGAATAATTTCATTTGGATAGTTTGTGTGGGGGTTTTTTTTTTGTTTATTTCCTGTACCATTATTGTATATTCTTTTATCAGCAGATAACAGTCAAATTTGGTAAATCTGTTTGTAGCCAGATTTACCTGGGAGAAGATCAGACATCTTTACCCATCTAAGAGGCATAGTTTAGATTATCTTTATTTCAGGATTTCTGTTTGTGTGTTTGGTAGGAGAGAAAATCAAACGTAGCAGATAAAGTAAACAGAAAATATAGATTAAAACATAAATGTAATGACTAACCTTCTTTTGTGAAAACACTGAGGAAAGAGTCCCTTCAAGTGTGTTTATGTGGAAGAGTTTTTGTTACTGGTCTCAGTTTGTTAGATTGGCATGTCGGTTATTTAAATACAGCACTTGTAAATATGTTGTGTTTGAAGATGAATTTCATTGCTTTCGAAGCAGAGAAGAAGCTGGTAGTTTGCGTCTTTTAACTACATCTTGCTACAATGCTTTTACCATTCAGCCAAGACAACTCCCTGCTTCCTAAAAAGTCTGTTAATTGGACCTCTTGACAGGTCAACTTTAATCATATAATCTATTTATATATATATTTTTTTTTTCCAGTGACAGTGAACATGGCAGCCATAACGATAAACGCAAAGAGAAAGGGATGAAAAAAACAACAAGCCGCTTTGAGCCTTACAACCCACAAAGGCGTTTTAGGGCTTTTATCTCCAACATACCTTTTGACATCAAATGGCAGGCACTAAAAGATTTAGTGAAGGAGAAAGGTAATGGTATTCAAATAGCCTGAAAATAGTTCTTTTTTTTTTTTTCATATATTATTCATTTCCAGGACGAAAAACAGTGTTACCGTTAAGCTTGTTGATGACCTGTTTACGGTTGCCACCCCAACACACTTTTTTTATTATTCTGCTATCCAAGTTGACCTTGAAAATTTGTAATTGTTTTAACAGTTGATGTGAAAATATGGAACGTTGCAGATCATTTACTTCTAACTGTTTTTTAAGCATTTTGTTCTTTACTGTATGTCACTGTGTACATTCTATTTTTCTCTGCAGAGCTTGAAATATAAACTAACAGACGAGTGTCCAGATCTGAAATTCCAGTGATTCTTGTTTACTTTTACTGCAATGTGTTGTTTGTTGGCTGTTGGTTTTATAGGTGAAATTTCTTTACATTTTTAGATTTCCACCACTTGGGTTATTCCTGGACAATATAAGGGTAATAATTGGTAGATGTTTATTGGAGGTGTTTGTTGATAATTTGGAATCCCCATAGTTTCACCCAGAGCCCAGGTTCCTATTGGGTAATTGGTACTAGTTTTTCTTGAAATATGCTGGAAAAATGGAACATGAAATAAGGGATGTTACAGTCAGAATGACTGCAACGCAAGCCATAATATGCAAAACAAATTTATTTTGCCACTTCTATTGTAAGTGTTAACATTTTCGTCTTTAATTTTTCATTTTTTTTTATTTATTTTTTTTTAATTTTGTCGTTGTAGTTGGGTTTTTTTTGATCTTGTATTTTATTTTTATTTTTTTCTAGTTAAGTAACAATGCTTTCATATTAATGAACTTGGGTTTGTTTTAGTTTGGGCAAACATTTGAAATGCTTTCAACTGAATTGGTATTTTTATGGATGTGTGAACCAGTTCTGGCAGGAGACGAGGAAGAAAAACATTGTTCCATATAGAATGTTGGCGTTTAAGAGAATTAGTTGAATGTATTTTTGCCAATTTAAGTTGTTTGTTCTAATTGTTAAAGACAATGTGAGGGAACTTTTTTTTTTTTTTTAATTTTTATTTTGATTGAGGTGGTTGATCGCAACTTATATTACACTAGACACTACAAACAGATGATTTCTAGTATACTGAAATGCGTGCAGTTGTAGCCAGCTTTATTTCATTACAAAATTCTGTTTGTGTGGACTGGCTCTCACAGGCTGTTTATCTAGTCCTGTTAGGACCTGTCTATGTGTTGCTTCTGTTACACACATCTGGATTTTGTTGGCCGTGGTTGGGTTTACAAGTGTGCAGTGCAAATGACACGTTTTTAAAGGCTGTCTTTACTTTGACCTGTAAAAAATCTGCTCTGTGATGGTTTCTTTTTATTAGTACAGATAATTCCTAGAGAGTAGCTGATGCATTTTACTTTCATACAGTCTGTATTAAAATAGAATTGCTGTCTACCACACATTCACCTTAGTTTACATAGATTTAATTCAAGTTCAGTTATTGATTGTGCTAAAACATCCCCATGTCATTTTATCTGTTTAAAGAAAGTAGTGTACATTAAACAGGGCCATTCTCATGTTAAAATATTAAATCACAGCACCAAAAATCCAAGTCAAAGCATTTTAGAATGAATGGTGCAGTGTTTTACCGCTACATTCTGGGTGAGGAGATAAAGAAACAGTAAAGTCAACGGTCTGCTTTCTCAGAACTACTAGGCAACATGCTACATTTTCCTATAAAATGGAGCAACTTTCTATAAAAATGATATTCAGCATCTGTTATTCCAAAGGGGCTCTTAAGGGAGGAAGAAAGCACACCCGTGCTAAAATCCTATTAAATTGCAACCTTTTCCCAATGCTTGTAATATTTCTACAAGAGACCATATTTCGAAAATAATTGCTTTTGAGCATTTGTGTTGTCATTTTGTATAGAGCTATCGGTCTCTGAAAAGTAATTTGCATTGTAGAATCAGTTTATTTTGTGTGAGAGTGGGCAGGTTAGTAATCTTTCCAGGCCAGCAAATCATATCAGCTTTCTGATGCATTGAAATTATGAAGGTAAAGGAGGGGCTTGCTGAAAAGTGTTCTGTCTCCATAATGATAAACCAGGTCCACATCAGTGTACACACTATACTGGGAGCAAGATGCATTTGAGGGAAGAGCAGTGATTTTTTTTTCCCACTTGCACTTTGTACCACAGTAGTATGTGTGTATAATTTTTATTCATAAAGCACCACAAATTTACGCAGCGCTGTACAATTCAGCAATACAAATACAATAGAGACATGGGAAAAGCGCATTAAACAATACAAATAAAATATATACATATATTGATATATACATATCAATATAAAATATATACATATAAAATATCACAAGGACACATCACTTTAAGTGCTAGGTTGCGGTTGACACGAGGTTGGAGGCTCCTGTCCCATAGAGCTTACAATCTAAGTGATCTAAGAAAGCAGTTGTTAGCTGGAGGGACTGACCTTTCTCGAAGGTCTGAATGAGTAAGAAATATTGCAAAAACATTAACCAAATCCCAGATATTGCATTATTCATGGGCTTAGCTCAATATTTAGGGCAATGTTTATACAGCTTTTCTATGTAAAAAAGAAAACAAACCGCATTTATTAATAGGTGATGCTGGAATGATAAGTTCTCCAGCCTTAAGTGCTCAACTTGTATACCTTCTCCCTTAGTGGTCTTCCTAATCTTTTTGTGGGCAAAATACATCACCATGTTTATAAAAAAAAAAAGAAAAAACATCTAGTAGGATTGCCAATGGGGGAGTCAAATGCCAGAGACGTATTATTGAGGCCATAAGATACATAATTAGTTAATTGATTTGATATTCAGACATGAGCATTTGGGGATGGTAGAGAACATTTAGGTTCAAACACAAAATATTTACTTTTATGAAAGGTATAGTCAAACAAAATGGATTTTTTTCCTCTTTCGCTGGTGTTAATGGAAAATGATCAGATCTTAACCAGAGTTTGGCTTTTATGAGTTTTTGGCTTCTTTGAGATAAAGAATTGTTTCTAGATTTTGTCTTAGGTCAGGGTTATCCTGGTTGTTTTTAAACTGAGCTGAAATAATAGATTCCATTGTTCCCTACTAGATGAACCATGGAGACATCTTTGTTTTCCACCATAGATATTAATTAACTAATTAAAAACAGAAGACAAACAGTGTGGCCCTGTCCTTATTTTTTAAGTAAGGTCAGTTAAACTGGATTAAGCTTCCATGGGAGAGAAGCTATAATTTGTTTGAAATGAATAAATATCTATACACCATTGGATTTATTTCCTATACGTCTGACCCTAATGAGACAGCCAGTTGCTTGTGTTGACTGCACACTTGTAAATCATTTATTTTGGTGAAGTAGTGGAGTCATTGGGCTTTCTCAAAGGCTCGTGCTGAAGGCTGATGTTTATTTGTTCTAAATCCCAACTGTTTTTTGGCTTTTCTCCTATGGTATATGTATCGTCTGGAATCTGATTTTAGTTGGTGAGGTAACATACGTGGAGCTCTTAATGGACGATGAAGGAAAGTCAAGGGTAAGTGATGGAGCGAAATCTCACTTCTACGGAACTGTGATCTCAAGTTTGTTATTAACGAGCGTCGTGAATTCTGGAAGGCTGGTTATGACCAGGTAGACCATTTTATAAGTTCAGGCAGATGTCTGGGGTGGGAAGAAAAGTTGGCTATAATTAAGATTGGTTGCAGGATCAGTTCAAAGCATCTTTGGTGCTGAAATGGAGCACAAACAGTAATCCTTGATCTTGTCTTTAAACCTCCCCTTACCAGTGTGGCCAAGTTAAATGCAATCTCTGCAAATTTTGGGGAATTGTTGAGGTAAAACGGAGAGCCTTGGTATTTTAAAATTTGGAGTAGTTCTTCAGTGTTACTCTGTCACCTTTTTGTCTTAATTGTCCCAATAAGTTATCTGGATTTGCGTATTAATGGTGAATAATAAGACTGCAATGTCTTGGGCTGATTCATTTTTACGAAATTCGACTTGCCAGTAGTAAAACATAATGTGTAAATATTGTGCTTTGAGTGCTTGCCTACATTTGGCTATATATTTTGTAAGGTAAGATTTCAAACAGACCAATTGTTAGAAAGCTTAAAATACCTTGGTGTCCAAGGTATTGTCTTCCACAATAAAGACTAAGTTTTGAGTTGCATAAATGTATTTTGTGTATTTAACAAATTATTTTTTTATTTTTTTGTTAATATTTTTATCTTCTCTCCTTGCTCTTCATAATGATGTGCTGGATGGTGGCTTCAGGGTTGTGCGTAAGTATTCTGCTTTCATAACTGCTTGCAAGTAAATCTACAGTCTTCAGAAACAAAGGTTTTATCAATTTTTTTTTTTTTTTTTTTTTTTCATTTTTAGAGCAGTTGAATTTAAACTGGAGGAAAGTATGAGAAAAGCAGTGCAAGTTCTAAACAAGCATGTCCTTAATGGAAGACCTCTAAAAATTAGAGAGGTAAGTCTGTCTTTATTCCAGTACCTTAAGGAACTTGATGTGGTACAGGGTGAAAAAAAAATTTGTTTGATTAGCTTTCCTATTGAGACTGATCTTACTACAGTTTTAACCTATGCTGTATAGGTAAGGTGATGGTAAAATGAAAGATATCACTAACAGAATTATATGATTTAAAGCATGTAGATCTGAGTTGGGTATGTATAATTGTATTTATAAAGCGCCACAAATTTACGCAGCACTGTACAATTCGGCAATACAAATACAATACAGACATGGGAAAAGTGCATTAAACAATACAAGTAATATATCACAAGGATACATTACTTTAAGTGCTAGATTACGGTTGACTCAAGAGGTCAGAGGCCCTGCCCGTAGAGCTTACAATCTAAGTGATTTATGCTTTTATGTCAGATATTTATATAGTTGTTTTTAGTGGATGGATACTTACAGTAACATTTCTGAAAACTTTCAGTACCTGCCCTCACATCTCAAAAACAAATGGTTTAATTGTAAAAATACTTTGCTCTGCAAAAAGTAGTAATGAAAAATAGTAAGCTGTTGCAGGAGCATTGCAGATGTTCATTAGCCTTTCTGTCTCTACAGGATCCTGATGGAGAACGTTCCAGAAGAGCTGCCCACTCTATGTTTGGGCCTGGCCCCATGGGCATGGGTGGACCGGGCTTTATGGGTATGGGTGGTCCAGGGCCCATTGGAATGCCAGGACCAATGGGTATTGGTGGCCCAGGCCCAGTAGGGTTGGGTGGGCCTGGCCCCATAGGAATGGGAGGTCCTGGACCAGGAGGTGTGAACATTCCACCCAGTCTATTGAACAATCCAAACATTCCTGCAGAAGTCATCCATGCACTACAGGCAGGAAGACTTGGGAGCACAGTTTTTGTAGCTAATGTAAGTTTGTTTTGTTGTGTTTTTTTTTTTTTTTTTTTTTTTTAATGATCTTGTAGTCTAAAACAGCTATATTATGACGCAGCAAGTTATTACCTTTTTGTTGTAGTTCTATTTTATAGAACTGCTGATGCTAGTATCTCGGAGCCATCATATTGGATTCTCATTTAATATGCTATTGAACTCTAATGTTTCAACGCACACATTGTTTGACTGGCTATCAAATGGTATATTAAACTCTGATGATCAATGAGGCATACACTCTGTAAGAACTCAATGCCCAGGACAAAAGTTTTCTTAGCTGGGGGTGGAGCTAAATACTTATTACAAAATGAATGTATATTTACCCTCTTATTACTATAGAGATAGATGCAAACGACAGTGTTGGCTGTGATGTGCAACCTTGATTCTACGTATCCTGCCAGACACATAACTAACAGAAATAATTCAGGTGCATTATATGTTTTGGGTGACAAACCCTTTTTCAAACGTTTGTCACCTGAGACAACTTTAACTCCTTATTAAATTTTTTTTATAAAAATATTTTTATTATATATTTTATTAAAATTTTTTTTTTTTAATATGAAGGGCTCACTGAGCATATCTTCAGGCAGTGGCTAAGGGCAAAGGCTGGCCATGATTATAAAGATGTCAGCCTCCAGTTACAACTTTGGGGGTACAGAACATTAGTACCATAATCACCCTAAACTTGCATAGTAAATTCCATACCTTAAGGTAGATTGTTGTAAGATCAAATCTTTTTCAGGCTCTAGTTTTCCTTTAAACACAAGAAAAAATACTGCACGCTGTAATACTTGGATATACAGTGTGTGTTTTATTAAGCGGAGCCTTGGGACAGAGGAGAGAAGCACCCTGGACTGTGGGACAGAGACCAAAAAATAACACTGTCCTGCAGGAATTGCATCACTTGGGAATGCTGCACATATAGTGCATCCCATATAGTGCCAAATAAAGTGCAGCATTTTCCCTGCATGTTGCAAATAACGTACACATATTTACAACTCTCTAATAAAGCAAGATGTGCAACAGAGGACACACTGTTTTAGATGTAGCCTAAACGCCATCTGATTGGCCAGATTAGCATAGACCAGTGCATATGGTGCGAGTAGGTAAACTGTTGTCCTAATTTTGTTTTATTTTGAGCTCCCTATAGCATCAGTCATATAGAAGTTTTATTTCAAGTGGAATACCCAGATATTAACATCTATTAAACTACCTCTGTTTCTCTTAATCCGTTTCCTTAGAGACTTGAAGTAACTTGGATTTTTTTATGTTTTTTTTAGCTTGACTACAGTGTTGGTTGGAAAAAGTTAAAAGAAGTATTTGGGATTGCTGGTGCTGTGGTGCGTGCTGATGTATTGGAAGATAAGGATGGAAAAAGTAGGGGGATTGGCACAGTTACTTATGAACAGCCTATTGAAGCTGTTCAAGCAGTTTGTATCCTTATACTGTTGGCATGGTTTGACTTGTGGATTAATCAGTTGCTACTCCTGGTGTTATTCCTCCCTTGTATTATTGATTTACTTTGCATAGAAACAAAACATCTGATTTAATTCTGCCTCCCAACTGAACACCTCTGAATATAAATGCTGAAGTACCACAGATAGTGAGTGAACTGGTCAGGATACCCTGTATGGTATGTGCTACATGCAACTTCCTTACTGTAAAGCATTGTAGTTTGGTGTCGATTAACAGCACTTCCTGTATTACAAACCCCAAAATCAGAAAAGTTGGCACGTTGTGTAAATCGTAAATAAAAACGGAATACAATGACTTGCAAATCTTTTTCAACCCATATTTAGCTGAATAGAATGCAAAGACAATATATTTAATGTTCGAATGGAGAAACTTTATTTTGTTTTGCAAATAATCATTAACTTAGAATTCAATGGCAGCAACACATTGCAAAAAAGTTGGCACAGGGACATTTTTACCACTGTGTTACATCGCCTTTCCTTTTAACAACACTCAGTAAACGTTTGGGAACTGAGGAGACCAATTTTTGAAGCTTTTCAGGTGGAATTCTTCTCCATTCTTGCTAGATGTACAACATAAGTTGTTCAACAGTCCGGGGTCTCCGTTGTCATATTTTACGTTTCATAATGCGCCACA
>WMED01028013.1:0-10522 GCA_019650415.1 Pipa parva | reverse complement strand
GGCAACTCGAGTGGTTGCGAGATGACCTGAAGCACCTTTAAAGCATTCGCTGATCTCCATGTGCAGGAGAGCAGGGAGCGCGTTCCTGTCTCGGCGAGCTGATGCGAAGCATCGCAAGGTGAGTCCACACTTTCTTGAATTACCCCCTTTATTTAAAAATTACTTAAATTACATTTATTTTATCTACAGGATATTTGCACGCTTGGTGGTTATTGCAATCTATGAAATATTCATCAAAGTGCGAATTTGAGTGAATTTGCATCAAGTTGGTCTTTTAAGAAATAAAAACAATATGCTGTAACTTTTTGATTTGCCAGATGTGTGACCTAACTACTTTAATGGTTCCATAATTGCACAAAATAGCATTTACATGTTAATGCTTGATTTTTTCTGTCTGTAAAAAATTTTTACTTTTCTTCTTAAATCATGCTAATATTGCATTCCATTACACAACAAATGAATGTCACTCTAATATCTTGCCTAGATTAGTTGAATATGCTATTAACATGTAAATGTAATCTTCTAAAGTAATAATGTGGAGCTATTTAGCACGATTAGTGGAACTGTATAATGTCCTGGTGGGAAGCAACAAAAACTGAACACAGATTAAGAAGTTTTTCTGTGTCTTTCAGAATTTTTTACAGAAGGTTTTATCACAGCTCAAGACTGCTAAAGCATCCAGTATTAACCCATACACCCAGGGGAGTTATTCACTAAGGTACAAATTCAATTGTTGAATTCTCAAACAGCAGATTCCCATAGCAAATCCGCAACAATTTCCCCATTGTAAAGTTGCGACTGCAACAATTTTAAAGTTGTGCCTGTACAATTTTCTATAGTAAATTCATGACTGCAACAATATTCTCATTATAAAGACACGACTGCAACAGTAGCAGCCTATGGAAACTGTCTTTAGCTGGCAAATTCACACCTATATGCAACAATTCGGACTTTAGTGAGTAAACCACCCCCCCGAGTGGTCTTTCCGAGTTGAATAACTTTCACCCTAAAGGGCGAAATTTATTAAAAGCGATGGCATCTAAAGGGCGAAATTTATTAAAAGAGATGGCATCGATATCGCGATATCGAACGGGTTTTTACCGATATTGCGAAATCGAATTTTGGCCTAACCATAGATTTCAATGGTAGAAGGCTGAAATATCGCTATTGCGATATCGGTAAAATTCTGATAGTCCGATATCGCGATATCGATGGTATCAATATCACAATATCAGTAATTTACCGATTTTAATAAATTTCGCCCAAAGGGTGATTTTATAAGGAATAAAATACTACTGTCAGTCCCAGGGAGAAATATGAGTCACTGATTGGAACACAGATGAGCTCTCCAATAGAATCCTATTTACAACAACAACAACACTCATGCCATTCCATAAAGTAAAAAAATGTTGTTATGTTAAAGACAAATTATATAAAATCATTAACATAAAAAAATGTGAAAAATATTCATAGAACATTCTTTACAATATCCACTTCAATATTTAATGCACCTTAGTGATTTATTATGTACTGACAGATGACCTTTAATATTAAATTGTGGTACAACATCTGCTCACCCCTTGAATTTGAGGAATCACATTAGGTGTGACAGTAAACATAAGTGCTGAAATATGTGTACTTATTGTTTTATAGATGAAGCTATGATAAGTAAACATAAATCACACTCATTCTAAAGATTAAAAGGAAAGGCCTCGGAACCATAAATAAACTCAGAAGTACAGTGACCACTCTCTGCTAACCCACTCTAGATTATTATTGCTCTCATGGTAGGAAACAAAAGAATCTGTCTACCAGCTGCAATATTATCATATATAATGGGCTATGCTAAGTCACCAGTGAATGTAAATTCCTAGAATTTAATTAACCAACACAGGCCCTCAAGGTAAATACATGAACAGAAAACTAATGAAATTATTTTCATTGTCTGCTCTTGATTTTACTGATGCCTACTATTTCCCAGAGTCAATGGTGCATATTTTTTTAAAGGCATCCCGGTTATCAACCAAGAAAAATAGCATCATTTAGTTAAAGGAACAATAAAGTTATATCTCCATGCGTCCTTATCAAAAAGGCTATGTTATGGCAAGTATAGGTTTAGTATTTCAATGATTTGAAGCAAGGAAGTAGAACATACTGTATTCTCAGAGGTATCACTAGTAACACCAAAATTCCTATTTGGATTAGCATGGCAGTTATTCAAATACAGCACTTGCAAAAATGTTACATTTCAAGTTGAATTCATGAATTTTATTAATTTCTGATTCTGAATTTAAGTTTACTGATAGCAGCCATGTTGTTAAACAAACCTCACTCAGTCCTACTGTTTTCTATGGTGCTTTATTCAGGAAGCGGGCCTTTAATCCCTATTTTTAAAGCTAAATAGCTAAATATCATATGAGAATGTTTAATATTGAATACAAGTAAAATACGCTACATGAATGTGTGTGCATTCCATGTAAACACAAGTGCAAACTGTAAAACACACACTCAGCCCCAGTGTTACCTCAGCAAAGGCTGTGCATGTGCCCACACCACCTGGAACATAAGTCTGGGCCTAGGGCAATAGAAGTTTGGTTTGTGGTAGGCCCACTATGGTTGAGATACGTGCTACTATTTGTTTATATATATACTATGGCCATTGCAACTTCACAGTGCTGTGGCCCACCAGGAAACAAGAGATCAGGGGCCCACCAGGAAAAACAAGGTTTCAGGGGCCCACCAGGAAAAACAAGGGTTCAGGGGACCACCAGGAAAAACCAGGGTTCAGGGGCCCACCAAGAAACAAGAGTTCAGGGACCTTCCAGGAAACAAGAGATCAGAGTCCACATAAGCAAAATATTTTTTTTATTGCCTCTTTATTCACCTCTTCATTACAAAGATAAGGACTGCTCAATCCCTGAAAGTGCAGCAAACAGTCATTCCAAAAGTAGAAACAGTGGGGTGCCTTGGAGTATGGACCCAATCCAAAACAGTGTAAGAAGCAAAGGTCTTCAGCACTCCCGAAGTTAGAATCAAACATTCTTATTGTAACCGAGTAAAAACAGGATTCAAACAATCAAAAAAGAGTTAAAACAAACGGCAGGCACCCCCTAACGCATTTTGCGCTGAAGGCGCTTAATCATAGGAAGTGATGCACAGAAATAGCAAGGTATATACTTTGCTATTTCTGTGCATCACCTTTTCATTCCCTAATATTAAATTGTATACTCTCTTTTTTGCCTCCTAACCCCTATTGGCTTTTTGCACATCTCCCAAGAATATATCATGATTGTGCATTTTGAAACTCCAGGAGGACCACCTCAGACCTGGGCCAACGACATTAAAAGTACATTGTGTCCATACTTTCTCAAGAAATCAAAACCAGTTGAATCCATATGGTTTAAGATCTCAGGGGATCTGCATCATTGTACCTTGGGAAGGTGTGGTTGCTCAAAACGGTCACCTAGAGTGGCAGAAAAAGTAAATGTAGCCATGTTCTTGTCTGAAAATAGTAGTGTTGAAACCCCTAAACATCAGAAAAAAAGTGGGCTAATTAAATGGTTACTTTAGAACCTATAAGCCACAACTCCCATCATGCATCAGTATTCAAGTTCTGCTCTTACTGGATATAAAGGAGAAAGCTTTATAAAGAATGCTATGTGGTTCTTGTAGAATAAAATATTCAGCACATGACTTCAAAGTCCTGTTCCCTCTGACCAATAGTCTAGGGGCCATACCCTCCCCTGATTTGACAGGAATGTACAATGTTCTCACTTTAAATTCCATTCTCCAAGTCCACAGAAAATAAACTACGATACACATCACACGTTGTTGAAAGGTATGCAAAACACACTCAGATATCGTCCCTTGTCAGTGTGGGTTACATTCTCTGAAAACTGCCAATGCTATTTATAACAAAGGATTAGTTAGTTCTTTTCTACATCCTAGATACTCTGCTTTCTAGCCAAGAACCACTTCTACCAAGTGACATATTTACTAAAGCCAAATAATTTGAAATCGTCTGATGTCATAACATCAGTGTATGGATTATGGTTTAATTTAAATTTGCACCCTTATTTTTTTAAGAATTTGGATTTCAAAGCTATTTTGCTACTAGTCTTATCATGTCATCCATTCATTATGATACCTATAAGATAAAATACATAGAAACATACTGCGTAATTGGGATGTAAAAAATACAAAGTAATTGGGATTCAAAAAGAGGTGTCCATTAACTGGATCCCTTGAAAAAAAAACCCTCCCAAGATTTGTTTGATCCAGAGTAATGTAGCCCCCTAAAGTTATTGACAGTTTACAAATGGTGATCATATGTTATCCCTTAAAAAGCCCCATCACATTCACATTGTTAGTTATAGACATCTATATTATGGTTTACCAGATATGTACAGAAACTCTTGCTATCCCACATGTGCAGTAGTAGTTATCTGTTCAGACTCAGAAAAAGGCAACATTGGATTTGAAGCAGCCATATGGTATGTACTTGAACTAATTACTAATCAGCCCAGCAGTCTAGATATTTTTTTAAAATTTTCCCTCTTACTCTGAAGTTAAGCTAAGAAAGGTTTTGATATTTGAATTCTGTTTCTTTAGCACAGTGACCATCACAGTCTATGTTGTAAAGCACTGCTCTCAGGATGTGAAGATACGTTCCCTGGAATTCATTGCAATGGTTAATAGATTTTATAACATTTATAATAAAATTTGGTTTACCTTACTACCTAAACTTTCCCTTGTTTACACATCCTTTGTAGTTAGATCTTTTACAACCTCACACATAAAGTCCGATTTGGTGCATATAGGTGCGAATTTGCCAGGTAAAGACAGTCGCAATAGGTTGCTACTGTCACAGTCGTGTCTTTATAATAAGAATATTGTCGAAGTCGCAACTCTATTATGGGAAAATTGTTGTGATCTTAACATTAAAGAATTGTTCTGACTTTACAATGGGGAAATCGTTGTGGATTTGCTATGGGAATCCGCTGTTTGAGAAGTTGACAGTCTAATTCGCGCCTTAGTGAATAACCTCCACAATGTTCAGTTGAAAATTTAAAAAAAAAAACAACAATTTTCTCTTTTATATCTACAGATCTTTTACTTTAAGGGGATGGGTAATTAATGTGTAATACATGTCCAAACTGCATGTGGAGATTTGCCTCCCCATTAATATGAGGCAGAGTGTGACAAATGCCTCTCATGAACTTTCCAAATCTCCCTTCCTCTGACTTGAGTACATCTCATAAGGCTTGCGCCTTATCACTAATCTCTGCAATTATTTCATTCTTTACACTCGGCCTCATATTTAACACAAACACATTTTTATCCATCTTTTTCTATTTGCCAGCCCCCTCCTAGGGGCAACACACTAGGCATTTTGATGAGGTTTCACTCAAATCCAACCACCTTCCTTTAGTCTATAGCCAGTTTACAGTGATAAACCAATTGTTTTATTGTGGTAAACCACCTAGAGACAAAATGGCAGGTGGTTGGACTTGGAAGCCATTAAAATGAATGGGACCCTGTTTTGTTTTGTAGCCTTGTCCTAAACAAGGAATAGCCTTCAGTATTATTTATCCAACCAGGGAATTGCCATTAAGGCTATTTCTGCAGGTTCCTCCATTTTCTAAATAGTCTTGTCTCTTGCATTATTAAACATGCATTTAAGGTCATCATCTCTTCTACGCAGTTATCCTTTATTGTGGCCTGTTCCCTATTTAACTTATTTACCCTATCCTAGCATAGCTGTCATTAGTTACCCCCTTGTTTATTTTAAAGTTTTTTTCCCACCCCCTATATAATAACAGCTACCAAGTCATTATTAAGGTGTAGGTCATTGCTACTGATGTTAGCTCTCCAGTACTCCAATACAGTAGTTCAGCTACCACAGAACTATAAGTCCCAGGGTATTTAAAGAAAAAAATTGCATACCACTCAGAAATACAATAAATTTATATGATATGGTCCTCGAGCTGATAACGGGCACACAATACTATTTCAGTAAAGTGATCAGATGAAGGAAAATGTATTAAACCGCTACCATTTCTTACTTTGGTAAGGATGGAAGGTACTAAAGTGATCTTTTAAAGTGATTATCACAGGCTTGGATTTTGATGGAAATAAGGTGTTAAACAATTTAGTGCAGCATAGCTTTTAGGTCTCTGATGTGAGTTGTCTGAAAGCATTGGACTAGTGTCAGTAAGAATTTGTGGTTAGTTTCTGTTAAGATGTAAGGTAAAAGCTACCAGTGATGGCGAGGTTGAATGTTGCATACATGGCTAATTTAGGAATGAGATATTGATCGCTAATGCCCTAGAGCATGATCCTAGCCTTTATTCTCTAGAGACAATCCTGAAAATGATTGTACTGGAGTCAGATTTCAAACTTTCATTGGCAAAAGCAATCAGCCACACTCAAGAGGAGATTCGCTAAACAAAGAACACCTCTCTCAGACAATATAACAAGGCATATACAAAATAGGCAATATAAAAGATGAGCTATGGTTGAGGCATTAACTTGGGTTGACTTTGGGATCCATCAGGGTATTAAAAAGATAACAAACAGCCAAATATGAAGTATCCTTTTGTTTGTATAAAACATCTTGTTCAATGAGCAGAAAATGAAATGAGCCTTTACTATGAATTGCACCGGCTAATGAAAAATCAATATATCTCTCCACCCTTTCCTACTCCTTAATGAAAACATCCACTTTCATTTTAGAAATGACCAAAATATAGGTTAGAACAGAGATCAAATGGATTTCCCATCAACCCCAGCAATACAAGGAGAATTTTAATTGATTAACAAGAAGCTAAAGTAGACATGCCTTGGTTAGAAAGAAGTTTATTAACATTTTAAATGCAACCAATCCAGTTGTTGCAACTACAACTCCCAGTAGCTACTGACAGATCAAAAATTACTGGACTATAGTAAATGACTGGCTTTAAAAAAATATATAAAGAATTTAATGCTTAATTCTTTAATAAAATGATCATTTCTAATATACCCTCTGTTGATTCATTGTCATTCATAAAAAGAAATTCAATTAAATATAAAATTAAGCCCCACCCCCCAGGAGCATACCATTTAGCTTAGAAAAAAATGTTACCCTTAAAACAGGAAGCTTAGGGAGTTATTCATCAAAGTGCGAACAGTCACATTGTGGGAATTCACAATCATTCCCCAACACCTTATGATGGCCGTGGACTCGCGCCTTTTTGCTTTAAAATGTGCAAATGCCCATGTGCACATAAACTTTCACTAGGCATATAGAAGTTAATTTAATGTAAATATATGATGCTGTACACATGAGCATTTATGCAAAATTGATGGGATTTTCAATAACTGCTTTTACACAGTGGATAATCCCATTACATTTGAAATGCACATTATACTCACATATGATGCATTTTAAAAAAAACTCATGCAAATGCATAATGCATATATGCACAGCACCATACTCCTCCTTTAGATCAGATATTATAAGCCTATACAACAAAAGGATAACTGAATATCGGTTAGGATAAAGGTATACCCCAAGAAAATGCAGTCAGCCATTTTGTTTGTGTTTTTATATAACTATGATGAAGATCTGCAATAATAATTTATTTTCATACAAGGACCCCTCTTATACTGTATGCATAGGTGTGTGTGCATATGTGGGGAGTGCTCCCTCCCCCCTCCTGCACCTTTTGTGCTATTTTTACATGTGTAGTATGAGCATGGCCATTTACATCAGCATGTCAGCCTTCCCTGTGCCCTTCTGCTTTTTCCTGATAACAAAGGTCCTTTCCCATTATCCAATATGTGATAACGAACAGCTTGGCCTATCAATCAGAGCTGACAGTGCAGTACAACCCACACAAAGAGGCTAAGAGCACTAACTCCTTCAGGGAAACAAAACCACCTAGAATGGAGTATGGTTTGCACCAGAAGGAAACATTTTACATGCTGATTGTTTGTTATATGTTCTTCAGAGATTTTTACATTCCAAACCTAGAACATTCTCCAACTGAAGTTTGTAAAGGAAAACAGGCACACAAGCAGCCTATAATTTTCTGCAGATAAAATCTATATAAGAAAACAGACATGCAAGCAGCCTAGAAAGTTCTCCAGCTGAAATCTGCATAGGAAAACACACACGCAAGCAGCCTAGAATGTTCTCTAATTGATGTCCATATAGGAAAATAGACACACAAGAAGGCTAGAATGCTCTGCAGCCAAAGTCTGTATAACAGACACACAAGCAGCCTAGAACGCTCTGAGCCAATGTCTGCATAACAGACACACAAGAATTCTCCTAAACTTAGAAAACACTTGTAGACCTCTGTTCATTATGTTCATTATTGTACAGCACTGCATAAATTTGAGACACTTAATAAATAAAATTATACATACACACATGAACATTTCAACTGAAGACCTGGGGATAATCAAATTTGCAAATACTGGCTCAATGACTTATGAATATAAGTGAATAATACATCTATTTCTATGTCAGCTTGTCACTTAGTCGCAGTGGCCACTGTCATTTTTTTAAATGATCACCTTACACCATGCCATCAGCCCCCCAATTTGCCACTCTGATGTGGCAAAGTCAAATGGGTGACTTTAGAGCAGTACACCTAGTCGCATTGAATCCACTGACAGTCTCAATCTTTGTGAATAAAGTACCTGTGTATGTGCACATAAAGTGATGCAAAGTGTAAAATCACAACTATCATAGTTGCTTGAGTTAGATATAGTTTGCATGGGAAGTGGCAATCACATGTGAATTCAGAGCTTTACGCAACTATTCTGCCTTTAGTTGCTGGTTTTGGCTTTTAAAGTGTTTGTTACATTTAATGCCAGCAGTACATTTTCCCATATAAAAAATGGTTTTATGTGAACACCTATGGGTGACTGCCTAGGGCAGTGGTTCTCAACCTTGTTGAGACCGCGACCCCACAATGGCGTCATCAGCCGAAACGTCATCACGCCGCGCGTCACGTGATGATGTCTAAGGCCGACGTCACCCGCAGGAACCCTTATAAGAAGGGTTCCTGCGGGCGCTTCCTGGTCCCGGAGTGGTTCTTGACCCCAGTGGGACGGCCTCGCGACCCCGCAGGGGTCGCGACCCACAGGTTGAGAACCGCTGGCCTAGGGGGAACACCTGCTTTTTGACCATTTCAACCTTGTGGGAGAATGAAAGCATAAGAATGAATTACACTGCAAAGATTTAGGGGGTTATTCTCTAAAGTGCGAATTCGACTGTCGAATTCTCAAACAGTGGATTCCCATAGCAAATCCGTGACAATTTCCCCATAATAAAGTCGTGACAAATTTTTAAAGTTAAGATTGCAACAATTTTCCCATAATAAAGTATAATATTCTCATTATAAAGATGCGACTGCGACAATAGCAGCTTATTGCGACTGTCTTTATCTGGCGAATTCACACCTATACGCAACAATTCAGACTTTAGTGAATAACCCTCTTAAAGACTATGGGGTTATTGACTAAAGTCCAAATTGTTGCATAAATGGAATGAATTCGCCAGCTAACAACGGTCAAACAATACCCAATAGATGACTACTACTGGAATATTGTCATGGTCACAACTTTACTATGGGAATCCGTTGTTTAGTGAATAAGGAGTAGAGAAGCAGGGAATAGCCACCCGGGGTGATCAGAATTCACTTTGACAGTCGAATTCTCACTAATCCCACCCCCAAATCCTAAGGACATTTACAAACAAAAATATCTGTAAAGATAACTGTAAACATCGGCATTGAAATGATCTCATAAACAAAAACCCAGCTTTAAAATAGAGGGTAACAATGGGAACGACAAAAGGAAAAAGCATGTTAATGTTCTGGAGTTTTTGGCTTGTGAT
Organism: Pipa parva; assembly: GCA_019650415.1. NCBI lineage: Eukaryota > Metazoa > Chordata > Amphibia > Anura > Pipidae > Pipa > Pipa parva. The sequence continues at coordinate 633 of WMED01028013.1, read as the reverse complement.
TTTCTGCAGCAAGTCGTTTCTCAGACACTCTTTAATTTATCTCATCATGTGAATCAATGTTTATGAGACTATTAACTGTAATTGTATCATCAAAGTCACCGAACTGTGAATGAATAATAAAATCACAAAAGAGAACAAAAGAAATGCTGGAATTGTCTCATCTTTTCTGTTCTTAATAACAAAACCCTTTGCAGAAATAGTAATATACTGTATTTGTATTGTAATCGTTTAAAACTGGGGTGCCAAGGGAATGGTATTTTTGTTTTTATTTATTTTTTTATTTGAAATGTTTCTTTTTCCAACGTTTTATATTACATAAACAAATAGTCTTAAAACAAACTTTAACTTCAATTACAAAAATTTGTTATTCATTCTCCTTTATATAATAAAACAAATTTTTCAATCATAAATAAAATTTCCCCCCACTTTTTATCAAGTTTCAATTGTTTGGATTTGTGTTTATGATTTTATAATGTGTCTCTGTGTTGGATTTATTATGATATCTCGCTAACTAATGTGTTTTGTAAATAATAGTGGTTAGAGTAAAGTATAGAAATGTAAAGAATAATTGACAGAGGTTGAGTCCGCTTTTATTGCTTCAAATAACGGTCCCATCGCATATTTGTATTTCTT
>WMED01028011.1:0-10523 GCA_019650415.1 Pipa parva | reverse complement strand
CTCTCATCTTTTTAAGTGGTGGAACTTGCACTATTGGTGAGTGACTAAATACTTTTTTTCTCCACTGTATATATATATATATATATATATATATACTGTATATATATATATATATATATATATACATATTATGTTTACTATACACTGGTATCTTGGTCCCGAATATCTACTCCAGTTAGAATTATTTATTTGGTGTAATAATCTAAACAGACAGCGCAGTTTATTGCATTAGACATGATTTACAATATCATGCTTCTTTATATTATGTTTTTGTTTGTCTCTTATTTAATTTACCTACAATGATAATAATGAAAAGCCCCAGGTATTGTGCATACACCAGGGGGTGTAACAATGCCAAACAAAAAATAATAACAAGTGCTTTTCTTTTTTAAAAAATATTATTACTTTTATTTATAAAGCAGCAATATATTCTTCAGTGTTGTGCTGAAAGGGCAGGACTGACAAAAGCAAGTTGACAAGAGGAATACAAACTGCAAGATTTATGACTATGGGCACAATTTCAAGCCTGTGCTTACAATAGTTTAGTAAGTAGAGGTACGGGTGGTATTTAGAAAATGAAAGCTGTTCTAAGAGAATGAGATTGATGTGATGGTAGCCAAGAAGGTGGCTGTGGGTATTAATGGAAAACTAATCGTAGAAAAAGATTGAATTTTAAAGGACAAGAAAGTGCTAGAAAATACTTTTTTTTACTTTTATAGAAAAAGGTTACAAATACATTCTGTCTAGCTGTTTTCTTGTCTGCAAACCCCCTGCTTGTTTACTTTTATAACTTTCTTTTATTACAGAAAGCCAATGTCACTTCTAATTCCCGTGCTCCTAATAGCACCAGACAATGTTGAGTTATATAGATATCTGCAGAACCTCTGCTTGGCTCATGGCAGGCTCATGGCAGGCTCATGGTAGGCTCATGGCAGTCTCATGGCAGTCTCATGGCAGGCTCATGGCAGGCTCATGGAAACTATACTGTATGTTGTTTGTATTGGATTTCGGTTCTATTTTTAAAACAACTTTTTAAACACAGGATCCATTTTTCTTTTCACATTTCCCTAACTTCTATGAGTCATATGAGCATCTTTCAGAAGCATTTTTACAGACAGCGGTGGTCTCTTTTTTTTTAAGGTAACATTTTGCATCCGCATTCCTAACTGCGCCACCCACTGCATGCAACTGGCCTATGCTTTGTAAGAGAAATACCAATGAAATCAGCTGAATGAATCATATTTAGTTACTAAAATGTTCTTACAGAACCGCTTGCATAAGCTTAGTCCATCCAATGCTGTTTATTTATCTGAACTTTTTCATGCCTGCTTTTCATATATTGCGTATAGCCCTGAAAACACGTCTGTTTTTTTGGGTTTTTTTTTTTAAACTTACCTGTTGCTGTAATGCATTTTCTGCTGAGAGGGTAAACTTTTGGCAAACTGATTCTCCGCACAGAATCTATGGAAATCACAAGCTCTATAGAAATACAAGCTGAATTAGGACTGTTAAGAAGCTGTCTTCACTGACACCATTTTCTAAGTAGACAGATCCCACCAGTGAAGATGTGGTACTTGGCTGCATAGCAAACAGTTTCATTACTGCTTCAAAACAAGCAGGGTGTAGGTGAGGGACTGAATCAGACTGCTAAAAACGACTATCAATATAAGTCTATACCCTTTCTTAAAGTGGCTCTGATTCACAGTATGGAAATGAAATTTGGCAAAGAAATCCTACAATTGTGTAGAAAAAAATTTTTTTTTCTCCTTCTTAGTAGCTGTTAGTACAAACCTGTAGACCATTCTAGCTTGTAGAAATATACTGTACCTCCTCTTTCCCTTGTATTACTTATTCACATGAAATAATGCCTCCTTAATTGATACATTATGTCTTGGGCCTGTTAATAGCCCCATTTCAACATGTACTTGTTAATAGCATGGTGACATCATGAACTTCCTAATGGCTGCATCCCATTACAGAGATATTACACAGCTAAGGGGGTATTAAATGACAAAGTGATTTTTATTTTGTGCACAAAGTGGCCATTTTAACCTGGAAGAGAGGATAAAAGACACAAATGACTGAAGTGGCAACAGAGGAGACAGAACGCACAAAGGAAATTGCTTCTTTGAAGTACAAAACCACGCACAAAAATCTCTACACACAAACTAATTTATACACAATCACAAACACACAAAACAAACGCTTATACAAATGCACACAGAAAAAACAAAACAAATGGGTATTACCCAATTATTTTTTCACATCACAGAAATAAAAATGCACTTCAGCCAACACAAAATCATAAAGTATGAGCAAAGCTATTAAAGAGCAAAATTACAGTTTAAATGGGTGATGTGATTAGACTCATTAGGTATGAAACAAAAACATAATTGCCTTCTGTAAATAGACTAGCAGGAATTTATATTACATATCCAAACTGTATACTGCAGCATTTTTATTAAGCCGTACTGTAAGTAGAGTTATTGCGGTTTGATGGCAGCAATGATTTAAAAGGCAAATTATTAAATTCTTTGTATTACATGGATCATAATACAGTATTGGAATACATCAGGAATTTCTACAACTGTGAACAATCAAACCAAGAAAAAATATATTTACTCTATCTGTCTGCATGCAAAAATATACTAGATGTCCATTTGAAGAGTTCTCACATTTATCAGAAATAGGCCCATTATAAGGAGTGCAATGAAAAATTAAATACTCAAACCTTTACAAACATTCAAATATAAATCTTGGAACTTCCTCATCCTTTACTTAAAAATATAGTGCAGTGTACAAATTGGCTAGAAGTTATTTATTCTCTACCTTCATCTATCAGGAAAGAAACAATGCTGTGGGCACCTTGTTCAAATTCTTTCTAACCAATAAAAACATAAAATATAGAACATTCCTGTAATAATGAAAACATATTAGCTATTTCAAATCAGGGCTTTACATAAAACATTTTTTGTGTTATCAGCCACACATGTTTAGAAATGCATTTAACTTCTTCAATCCAGAATGGAAATATTATCTTACATTATTTAATTAGTGGACTACCATAAAAGTATTCGCTATATGACCCATATAAATCAGGAAGATGTGAAAAGTGAACTGAAAATATTAAACCTCTGAAACACATTTATTTTATTAAACCAGTGTTGAAAAAGTTGATTAAAAAAAACTGAAATCGAACTCTAGTATGTCATATATAATTAGACAATACTGGGGACTAGAAATACAAAAAGGAGTTGAAGAGTGAATTGTACTAAAGTCAAAAAAGGTTGATTTCACCTTGTCGAGTTTATCCCCTGTACATCTCAGCTGTTTGATCAGTGAAAATTAATTGATATTTTTCGATCGATTTTTACCGATCTAAACTTTTCGATTGTATTTTTCAATGGAAAGGTAGCCGTGCTTTACATTAGTACTGACACATGGTTAAGGTCATAAAGATCTATTTTCAATAAATGGAACAACAAGGCATCCTAAAACAGAGGCTACAGCTTTAACATAGCCCCAATCTCAACATTATCAAGTCTTCCAATACAAAATATTGTTTAAATTTATTGAAATATAGTTGCTGCTTCTGTTTCTGTTTTGTGAGCACTCACGTGGCAATTCTGCAGCTTTTTTATCATTCTTCACTTATTATGCTCCCACTTGTGTTTTTTAAGCCTCTCTCTGATTTAATCCCCACTTGGAAGAGACCTTTGTTCTCTTGTCTAAATTGATGTCTGACACTTAAACCGCAATACATCTGCTTTGCCTTGATACGTCTAATTTACTTTACCAGCATTACTACCATGCTTGTATTATAATTGTATTGTTAAACTAGTCAGTGGTGTTTAACACAGCATCCAACATCTACATCTTTTCAAAAGTTTCCCTCGAACTTAGTTTAAAATATATAGATAAAAACTATTGTTATTATTTTGGCGAGCAAAATAAAAATTATGCGCGTTCAGATGATCTGTTATTTTAATATCACATTACAATTCAAAATATTTTTTTTCTCTAGTATATTAATGACACAAATAAAGAACACATATTTTGAAAGTGTTGCTGAAATATACTGCACATTAGGAGCTCATTGTGCAGAACAATCCATTTTTTTGTTGTCTGGTTTCATTGTATTTTGGTTAAATGAATTTGTCAGTTATTTGATAGAATGCTGAAATTAAGGAGACAAACAGGGTTTGTAAGAAATTTGTTTTTTTGATAGCTATTTGTTTTAGATATGTTTGGATTGAAATAAAATAGATAAGCCACTCTTTTGCATGAACAGAATATTTTCAAATAAATCACAGATATAGCTTAGCTGACTTTGTCATTTAGTGCTTTGTGATAGTAAAATCCTTCCAGCATTTCAATGCAATGAGCTGAGATAACTCAAGGTAACGGAATTCATTTACCTGCAGTTGTAGAAAGGAGCTACAGTTGACACATCAGGATATGTAGATGACTCGAGTCGTGTCAAATAAAAAAAAGGCTTTTCAGAATATGACATAACCAGCCCTGCTGCTACACCTATAAATTAGTTTATAAACTGTTAGGAAGAAAGGAGTGAATGCAGTACTGCTTTGACTGCAGTAGAAAGACACACATAAAATATGATTACAGAAACAAACAGCACAGGGAAGATTATGAAGCTCATTTCACAGATATGGAGAGACAAAATGAAGGGCAAGGGTAAGTTATAAAAGAAAGGGTAAAAGGAAGGACTGTTTCAAGCACAAAACCTTAGAACATTAAACAAGGACACAAAGTTTCATGCATTGTATTAAAACTAGCAAGGCTTTATGAGATGGAAACGGTTTGTTGAAATAAGCAGAACAGTAGTGCTATCCAATGTAACCTGATAATCAGTAATCAGGAGTATACAATTAAACTGAGGGTTCCTAAGAAGGAATTAAGAAAGGCAAAAAATAGAAACCTAGCGGACTAAGAAGGCTTCTAAAACAACACAGTCACTCAGAACAGTTTACAAGGTAAAACAATAAAGTGTCATTTCATGCTAGCATAGTTAAATAAGACCAAGGTGGCCGAGCATAGCCTTGGTGAAGGGTAAAGGTCAGTGATAGACATAAAATGATGAGAATGTGGTAAAATTACTTACAGGTGGTGGTGGACTACTACCTTTCCCTTGAAATATAAGAATGCCTCATAAACCATTCCATAATCAGAAGTGTATTTGTTTACTGCAATTCAGTTCATGACATGTTTCTAGGATTTTCACTGGATATTACATGATATATCACAATGCCGTGAAGCCATAAAGTAGGGGAGGCACTTGCAGATATGAATTTGTTACATTGTACATTCCAACAGCATCTTTTTACAGTAATTAGCAATGAATTATTGGTCATTACAGACCATGCTGAATACAAATCACATCTATTTTAAGACTAAAATTATAAACAGTGTTCCATTTCATAATATTCTCATAAAAACTAGTATGAATCAAACTGCCTTAACCCCCACTTAGTCATTACTAATTCTTTTAAGTGCGGATGTAGGTACGGATTAACAAAATTAGATTTTTTTTTTTTTTTTAAACACAGACTTCACTTATTTAAAAGGAACAGCATGTTGCTCTTGGAGTTATTAAATCACAGCTTATTTCAATGCGAGATTGGCCAGCAGATTTAAATTTAGTTATTGATAAAAACTGTAAGAATACTTTAGTAAATACATCTGAATTGACAAATGCTTCCTAAGTGTACATAATATTTCAAATGATAAGTAATATGTTTCAGTGATTGAAAACCTATGATTTATGTATTTAGTAAGGGAGAACATTTCTTTGCAAACGAAAAGAGCCCTTTTGATGAGGAATTGAAGAGCCCTTAGTTTGAGACATGACGTTTGTTACTTAATCAGCATTAATGAGGAATTTTCTAAGCAGTCAAAATGATTATTACATTCTTCATAAACTTCACGTCCTGCAAACCCAAGATAGCAACATAATTAATATCCATGATAAATGACTAAGTGCTGAGGCTTTGCATTTTCTTTCTGTGTGTTTTGGTCCTTCAAAGGACATAAAAGGAATTATTAGGTTTTTTTTTTTGGGTGTTTTTGGCTTTTTTTAACTCTCTCTCCCGCTCTCTTAAATAATGTTGATAATATACAGCGGGAAAAGAGCGAAATACAAAGCAAATTTTCCCTGTTTCAGAAAACCAAAAAAAAAAAAAAAAGTTATTTTCTTACAATACTAATATTTTACAGAGGGGACAATCAGCTCAAAAGCAATAAAGAAGGCTAAAATTCTAACTCACTTTGAGGTGGATTTAAATAACAAAGCCAGATCACAATATGTCTCTATCAACAGCTGCCAGTCTGTAATCAGCTTGCCTTTGGGCAAATAAATTAGAGTGCATTTGTTGAAATAGTTTTTCTTAGCTCTTTTGGAAACTGAATGCTGGGTGATAGGTACAGACTAGAGACATTTTAATAATGCTGAGTTAACCGCCATCTATGTGAATATCTAAGATATCATTACCAAGAGAAAGACTAAAAGAGAATGACTTTTCTGTCTCTTTGAGGAGATCACCCATGAAACAGAGCAATCGTGTGTAAATGTTTCATTTGGTTTTGTTTGTTTACTATTTTAAGTTAACCTTAGCTCTTACTGAGCACTAAACAAACTGGAAGTTTTCGCCTCAATGTATTGCTATTACTAAATTACATGTGTATATATGATAAATAATGCTTATTGCATTCTTATATACTATTTGGGTTTGTTTCCAGAGATGATTCAACTTACTGTAACAGATATGGAATTGTCCACTATAAATTAGACAAATTAAAAAAGGTTATCAAGTTATTTTAAAACATCTGAAATTGTGGGTCAGTCATAGGTTTTACTGATAATTTAATGACTATGTGAACCATAAAATGGGAGTCATTAATAATCTTGGAAAGCCATATCCACCTTAAAGGAACAGTCCAGCCCAATTAATAAAAGGTAATGTGTGTTGTAAATACATGATAAAGTTTTTTACTAATATACTTAGGGGGGAATTCAGCATTCAGCGAAGTAAGCTCCGTAGCCTTCGGCTCACTTCACAAATGGTATTATGCGCATGCTGATGTCTTGCGTGCGGACATCAGCATGCGCATTAAAGGGATTCCCGTCTCGGCAAGGCAACTCTTTTGGTCTCACCGAGACAGAAATCCCTTTAATGTGCATGCTGATGTCCGCACTCAGAACATCAGCATGCGCATAATACCATTTGAGAAGTGAGCCGAAGGCTTCGGAGCTCACTTCACTGAATGGTGAATTCCCCCCCTTAGTTTTTTATGTGAGCAAAGCAATTAATTTTCCCTCCTGTGTAGCGGTACATATTGCTTCTGTGTATATCTTCCTAGTTAGATGGATGCTGCATTCTTTTGCCAATTACATAATGGTGTCTCAAGAAGGTCAAAATGAATTGTTAAAGTATCATCAGCAGTTATAATAGTTACAGCTGACGTTTACTCTGTCAGTAGCAATAGTCAATGTTTCAGTCCTTTCTTTAAAAATTGCTTGTGCTAGATTAACTAGACCTTTAAGAATGAAAAAAAAAGGTGGATGACAGCTAAAAGCTCCTGATTTGTTATTTAACATTATCCAGCCTATGAACACACTTATAAGAGAAAAGGAAACTTCCAAAATGTAAAATTGCTTTCCAATACTTATTACAAAAGATAGCAATTATACTCACAAACATAAGATAAACAGATCGCATATAATAGTATCAATCGTGGGTGACTATAAGGCTGGCACTTTTCAGTACTGAAAAAACTACTATTTTCGGTCCCTGATGAAGCCACAGGCACAGTAACAAGCAGCGAAACGCGTTGGATCAGCGCCAACTTTTCAGTCACCCATGATTGATTCTGTTACCCTCTGAAACCCAAACACAGCAAAATCTTTTGCACAGCCATTAAACTGGGCTAGCACCACTGACCAAATAAAGTTATGTGAATCACAGCTTTATGAGCCTATCAATCACTTACCTTCCTAATTCCTTAAATAAATCTTGCACTAGCACCACCTGACAACATAGTGTTTGTTTTACAGATGGTCCAAAGTTTTGGAACGTAAGGATGCTAACTAAACCACAGCACCACTTATGTTACTTTAAGTCATTCCAAGTGCCGTCAGCTGCATATTTACTTAGATTAGTTTTTGTCTGAAACAGAAAAAAAGGGATTTTTAGATAAACATATAATCATCTTTAAGATTTAAGGAGCTGAACTAGCTAATAATATAAGATTTCAAATAATACTGTAGTTTTACTTTCCATTTGTACCCTTCAAATGAAAGCACAAAACTATAAAACCCTTTAGTAGCACAGTTGTGTTATATAAATATGTTCTAGGAACAGAACTATTTCTGTTTTCTGTTTCTTGCAGTCCAGCAAATATCTGAAATATCATTGCCACCTAAATACATCTAGAAATGTGTGCTGAGCATAATAATGAACTCCTATGAGACCTAAGTGGATTATGAGAATTATTGCTCTGTAGACCAGTGAGCCCAAGTGAGAAAAGTGTTTACAAAGTAATTAATCAACTGCTGGCCCACTATTCCATATTTTCTCTTTGGTGTAATCTAACATTGTAGTGCTTATATCAGTTAGATTTACACAGGTATAAACTTTGCCAGCGCTGATTTTTACACAGATTACAAAATAAATAGAAAACATTTTATATGTAATAGAAGATTCTAACATTAGTGTAACAAACCACAAGAATTTAAAACAAGTGTAATGTACAAAGCCAGAGTCACACTTCTTGGCACACCAGGTAATTGTTGTCTAACACCCTTCCCTCTCAAGACGTATCAATATTTAGGCCACAACCCACCTCTTATCAATAGAAAATAAATACAATTTACTAAAGATTAACATATTTAGCTTTGAGGCCTAGAGCAAATAAGGGCATGGTATGGTTTGAATGAACCCTTCATAAATATTGGCCCATTAGAAACATTAATATAATGATGTGATTGGGCTAATGCCCTCCCAAAGACTTAATTATTAAATAATTATTAAAGTCTGACTTCTCCTCTCTGATCACTTTTTTGACAACAGGCTATGACCCGCTACAATATGCTATTTCTGAATGTGCCAATATACTAAAGAATATACTCTTATCAAATTGATTCTAATTTCAGAGCATATAAATCTTAGTATGCAGCAAGTTTTGCGAGAACTGTTAGTAAATAGGTAGACTATAATGCATTATATCCATATACAGTACAACCAAAATGAAAAAAAAAGGAGTGACTGCACCCTCCTTACTCCCAATCCCTTAGCATACCCAGTTTACTTTGGGTTGAAGCCCTAAACAAAAAACTAAAAGTTTTCATTCCTAAGACCCCACACCACTGCTTGCTCGTGGGATGAGGGTTCTGAATTTGGAACATTGGGGTAAGAGCTGGACAGAGACCAATGTATTAATGATTTAACTGCAGAATGCATAATTTAAAAAAAAAAACCAACTACCCAGATCCAAATTTTGTGACCAATAAGATCCTAGAATGTAACCACATGGATAACTCAAGAACAGAAGAAACAACTGTAAAAGGTTTTACTGGAGACGTTAAATCATCCAAATCCCATACTAAAATGACTCAAATTGAAGAAATTATAATTATTTCACTTTTATAAATTATGGGAGGAAGGGTTGTTTGTTAATCCAGAAATTTATTATTGTTAAAATAGTCTAAAGAGAAATCAATTAAAGAAAAAAAACAAAAAAACTTGGAACAGTGAAAATTATAAAGAACAGCCAATCAAGGCCAACATGCCTATTGACTAAAGTACAGATGCACCTGTTGAATCCACTTTGCATCAATTCATGACAGCTAAACTGGGTAAGTTGTGAACTTGCTTCTCCTTATTGACTAAACGGCAAATAGGCTTGAAAAACAAGTGAATGATGGTGGACTCTGGCTGATGCATAGTGCAGCAGAGCTAGTTGGACAATGGTAGGACGTCACACAATGTTCTGCATATTTGACCAGTGACATCATCCTCACCACATCTCACTAATTGTATATGAGTGATTAAAACATCTATCTATATATCACAATGTCCCTAGTTCTTGTTGTCACTTGATCCCAGTGTTTGTCACTTTTGAATGAACTGTCACCTTACACTATGCTGGAGCCCAGCCATCAAGCCCTTAATCTGCCTGTCCTTATTTGCCACTTCAACAAACTCTGCTGCTTGCTACATAGGCAAGTTACCCGTGCACACGCATGCAAGGTAATGCAATGATCTACATAAATCAACTACCATCGGAGGCGTGTAAACTGGATGCGTATTTGCCAGATTGCATTTGCTCAATGCACGAATAGGCACAAATTCAAACTGTTACGTGCCTATTCAAACTTTGAATACAGGCTTGTATATTGCCTTTGCACTGTACGTGCCAGATTTTTGCTACAGTAATGAACTCTAACTTTCATATACAGTGGGGAAAAAAGTATTTAGTCAGTCACCAATAGTGCAAGTTCCACCACT
>WMED01028010.1:0-10523 GCA_019650415.1 Pipa parva | reverse complement strand
ACTGTATTGGGTATTATCTGGGGGCAGTGCTGCACTGTATTGGGTATTATCTGGGGGCAGTGAGCACAGGTCCCTTTATATTAGGGTTCCTGCGTGGTGACGTCGGGCCAGAATATCATCACGTGACACATGTACGTGATGTTGTGACACGTGATGTGATGACGTCAGGCCCAAACTTCAGCGTGGGACATCAGTGTAGGGGAGTCGCGGTCTCAACTAGGTTTAAAACCGCTGTCCTATGCTCTGTGAAGTCTGCCTCGGTGCAGTGAAATGACAGCACAGATCAAGCTGTGACTGCAACACTTCAACTTACTAGAAAGTCTTTTTTTTTTTAATTTGACCTTTAGTTCTCTTTTAATGAATTCAGCATAGTGTTAGTAAACTGGAAGGTTGCTAAACTCATCACAAATAATCTGGTGCTTATGTTTGGGTTACAAAACAAGAAAACAGGTGCAGCGCTATATTCAAATGATAAATTTACAATAGTGTCTACGTGATGAATACGTGATGACTGGAATACACAGAGGCTATTCATGAAAGATTCTGCTGAGATTACCTGCTGAAGTACACATTGTGTTCTGGTGAGCATTTAGTACGACCATATGGTCGTCACGTTTGGATACTCACAGCACTGGTGTATTATCTATTTTTCTCACACAGCATCACTCTATTTATTGGGACTTTTGGTCTTTTCTAAACGTACCATTTTTTGAATGATTTGGCACTATTAGTGCCTTTTTTGCGCTCTCTCTTTCCACAGAATCATCTTACTGTATGTTTGGGTTAGGTGACATCCATAATCCGTATCAACTCTAACCCTCATCCATATCAGTAGTTTACGCTTTGTGGGTGTGGTTACCAGTGTCAGAATTACATCTCAGAAACTCATAGGCACATGATGTTTGGTGCCATGGGCCATACCCACTAACTGACCACAGCACTTTGTAAAAAATAAGAACAAACTAAAATACATAATGAACTGAAGCGCTGTGTGATATATAATTACTGCAAATTGAAATAATAAATGTCAGAATCAACATTTAACTATTACAAATACTCCTCAATTAGAATCAATTCCCTCTGCCCTCATGTCCCTGTCTAAAGAGGGAAATCATTAACTGGGGCAATTGTTTATAGGGGTCTAGTAACCCACAGCAACCAATCAGCAGTCAGCATTATCTGATATATGGAAGCCAGAATACTAAAAGACAACTTCTGATTGGTTGCCTCTTGTGCCTACAGGTGAATACGGCCCTGGTGGCTACATTACTAACAGACTCCATATCTCTCTTCCACATATTTGTGTTCAGTAATAGGATTTATACTCTGGACGTGTTTTTTTTCCTTGCTCTCTGTTGGCAGATTTGGCTATAGAATATATACAGTATATATACACTATATATATATATATATATATATATATATAGTATATATATACTGTATATATACATGTACACAATGAAACAGCAGAGACAGCAGCCTTTAGTAGATTAAATTTGAATGTAAGATGGCAGAATACATGCTATTGTTATAATTATAATGATGGGTCCCTATTGCCACCAATACCCTTCCCTCCTGACCTGTGTATTATCCATCATGCTACTCACAAAATGGCATCCACATCTGTACCAGGGTGCATTATGTTCTTCCCAAAAGAATTGTAAACAGGACCAAGGGGGGGGTCTCATGTTTTAAAGGGGCCAATGCATGAACATCTCAAATGGGATTCCATAGATTTCAGTAAGAGAGACAAAGAAGGTATACATCCCCTTTAACAGATGACTTCATTGAATCGTTCTCTGAATCCCACGCATTTATTCATATATTAACAGGCATTCATAAATATTCATCAATGGACAGGCAAATATAATGCAAGGTAGGTAAATAAGAATGAGCCGTTGACATTCGGGGGACGATGAACACTTTTATTCCATGAGAAACAAGACAAGAGTTTAAGAGAGAATAACAGAAGGAGAAGGCACGAGGAAGATCAGAGGGGTAGAGTTTCCAGCTAACAATTTCGTTTTTATTTAGGCTATTGCTTTGTGGCCTTTTCATACAACTCGGACACCCATTTCTGGATCTCTGCCTTGATTGGCTCCATATGAGCTTTGGTTTGTTCGAAGTATTCCCTGTTTGGAAGAAAACCACAGAGAGATTTTAAACACAAGAACACACACACATTTATGTACACGTTTACACCCTCAATTGTTTATAACTACCCCATCCCCCCACTGATTATATTGTGGAACAGCGATTTCCCAGAATGCAACAACCCCCAGGTTCCATGGAATCCATCTTGCTGTACTAAAGGCGGTTATTCACTATGGTGCGAATTCGACTGTCTAACCCTGGCATTTACTGTTAACTTACCCAGCTTGGCTCTGTACATCTCTGCTATTGATTTTGCTCATGAAATCGTTTAAGTGGACTTTTAGAGTATCTGCCCATGTCTGAGCCATCTTACTAATCTCATCCAGACTAGGAACATTGGGGACTTCTCTCTTGACGGTTCCAGCTGCATGTGGGAGAAATTCACATTCATTATGATATATATATATATAAATACTGTATATATTACATGTAAGATAGAGTAGACGTGTTAGTACACAGAAATGAGTATTGCAATATTTGGGGATACCTTTTTTACTGGACTAACAGTTTCGATCAGGGGTGGGCAATTAATTTTCCCATGGGGCCACATGAGAAACTGGAATATTGTGTGAGGGCCAGACTAATATACTTAACTTGCCGGCACCTATGGCAGTTGGCCACGCCTCCTCGCTTTCTCAGGCTCATGTGGGCCGGTCAGAGATAGTTAGAAGGCCGACTGTGGCTTGCGGGCCATACAATGCCCAGGTCTGGTATAGATATACAAGCTTTCCTCTCTTTATCAAGTCTCCAGCACTGTCTCTGAATCACAGAATTCCCTCCCCCATCAATAAATGTGGTTTGTATTTTTTATTTTATAGTATTTCTAATCTGAAATGTTGCAAGTGCACCGCTATTTCCCAGAAACCTTCTGTTTCACTAATGCATCGATAGCGCTTTTATCTTACCTTCCAAGCCGCTGATGGCGATAATTAGGACTGCCAGTGCTAGGACCTTCATGATTGTGCTCTGAGTGTCAAGGATCTGAAAGGTTAACATAACACATTTAGATTACAAGGTGCTAAAAAAAAAAAAAACAGCTGTTTATCATGACATCATCACTGCGTCTAATGCGCCCAATTTTACTTCTTAAATGAAGTCTTAAAATGTGTTTTAAGCCTTAAACATCAGTTGAGGGTGGTCTTCAACGCTGATGGAAAAATAGGAACAGATGGAACTGGGCGAAAAGGAATGCAAAGTAAATAATTTCGACTAAATATTAGGGGATATTTATAAAGGTTTCTGTCGAATATAATGCGATCGAAAACAACCTTTCGACATAAAAAAATGCAAGAAAAAGTGACTTTTGACATAGCAGCGAAAGTTTAATTAAAACAAACGATGGGGATTATTGGCTAAAGTCCAAATTGTTTTGCGTAAAGATGTGAATTTGCCAGCTAAAGACAGTCGCAATAGACTGGTACTGTCACAGTCATGACTTCATTGTGGGAACATTGTCACGGTCACGATTTCACTATGGGAATATTGTCACAGTCATGGATTTGCTATTGGAATTTGCTGTTTGAGAATTTGAAAGTCTAATTAATCACTTTAGCCAATAAACCTCTTGATGTTTCTAAAGCGTTAAGTGGCCGGAAAAGTTTTTAATTTTTGTAAATATCTTCATCCGTGTCCGCTTGTTATGTTAATACAATATATTTCTCCCAATATGGCTGTTTCTAATGGAGACTGGACAAATGAAGTATGTGAGAATCCATTACAGCCAATAGTCTAGAACCACATCAGGGTTGCCAACGTTCTTAAAAAAATGAAGTGTAACTAAGATATATGTGGGATAGTCTCTAAAGTCCGAATTGTCTCGTAAAGGTGTGAATTCACCAGCTAAAGACAGTCACAATAGACTGCTACTGTCGCAGTCGCAGGTTTAATAACAAGAATATTATCGCCGTCGCGACTTTACAGTGGAAATGTTGTCGCAGAAGCAATTTTAAAAATTGTCACAGTTGCGACTTTACAATGGGAGAATTGTCTCTGTCACGAATTTGCTATGGGATTCCGCTGTTTGAGAATTCGACAGTATAATATGGACTTTAGAGAATAAGACCCTACAAAATCCACATCAGTAACATTTCCTGGTTTGGGAGTTTATCAGTACTGCCTAATTAATCTGCTTACAGGTGAAACTTCTACTGGGAAAAACAATGGGTAGTGCAGTAGCTCAGTGGTTAGCGCTGTTGTCATGCAGCGCTGGGTACAGTTCCACCCTAGACTTCATCTGCATAGAGTTTGTATGTTCTCCCCGCGTGAGTTTTCTCCCATAATCCAAAAACATATGTGTGTGTGTGTGACTGAATAGGGAAACTAGATTGTAAGCTCCATGGGGCAGGGACTGAAGTGAATGATGAGTCTATATAAAGTGCTGAGTGTTACATTAGCGCTATAAAAAAAATGAATAAATACTAAGGTATAGTATTGCGTATGTAAAGATGTAATCTGACTATAGTTCCCCTTTAAAGGGATTTTAACACTAAAAACCATTTTTTTTCAAAATAGAATTGTAATGGTTCAGAGGATCACTTTTCCAATATATTTCCATTATATTCTTTGTTTCGTTTAAGAGATACGGCTGCTTGAAAAGCTTCTCTTATAAGCAGAGCCGGCACTGCTTATAAGCATATAGAATTCCTCATTAGGAAACATTACTGTTCTTTCAACGCCCTATAAACTCTGACTGCTCCCGCACCCATTCTTATTGCTGATTTGTGTGCGAAAAGGCATTATCCTATTACCCTAACCTTTAACTGTTTTTTTACTTCTTATTTTATTATAAAATGTTCTTCTAGTGAGCACTTTATATGATATTATTTTCACTTGTTACTTCTAGGGATTATAATAACCCTTTTAATCCAATTAAAAAGTCTTATGTAAATGTAAAAATAGCAATAACTGTGGGGGTTATTCACTAAGGTACGAATTCGACTGTCGAATTCGCAAACAGCGGATTCCCATAGCAAATCCGCTACAATTTCCCCATTGTAAAGTCGCAACCATTTTTTAGTGTTAAGATTGCGACAATTTTCCCATAATAAAGTTGCCACTGCGACAATATTCTCATTATAAAGATACGAATTCGCACCTATACGCAACAATTCGGACTTTAGGGAATAACCCCCTATATCTAGATGGATAATGACCATTAAATATGACAGTCTCTAGACTACTCCAGTTGCTCACATCTGATTGGACTTCACATTGTGCCTATCCAATCAGTTTGCAGATGCACTGAACATTCTAACCCAGCGGTTCTCAACCTTGTTGAGACCACGACCCCCCTCTGACGTCACCGCGCCGCGCGGTGTGATGACGTTCGGCCGAAACGTCATCACGCCGCGCGTCACGTGATGACATTTACTGCCGACATCACCTGCAGGAACCCTTATAAGAAAGGTTGCTTCCGGGAGTCGGCGCGGTTCTCGACCCCAGTGGGACGGCCTCGCGACCCCCGCCGGGGTCGCAACCCACAGGTTGAGAACCGCTGTTCTAACCAGTAATAAACTGTAAAATGCAATGCTAATGTAATGATTTATTAAAGGTCTCTCCCATAATGCTTGAGATATTTCATATATGACGAGATTTATTTTTTTAAATTTTTTGCAAATTAATTTAAGGTCAAATACTTTTTCTTTATGTTATATTTTCTATTCCATTGCAAGGCAGGGAGGCAAAAAAAAATCTGCATAATAAGCTCCTCCTATAGCGGGCTGCCTGTGCTCTCAGACATACTGTAATATGCGAATATGGATTTGTATATTTATTTTTTGTTCTTATTTTCATCCCTTGCGATTGCAGCCATCTTTTATCTCCCAACAAGTAATCAAATGATCACCTAGTCCTGTTGTTTCCTATGGGAATTTACATAATATGGATTCATGCCCCCAGAAACCCCAATTTGGCTGCAACTAGCAGAGAGAGAACAACACCAGCCACATCAAAATCAGAAACTCGACTTTAAATAAAGTACAGTAAAGAGCGCTGTATATACTGTACAATGTAAAATATCCTATCGAAATAACTGCGTTGCCTGTCCAAACACAATTTCTTTTTTTTTTTTTCTGGTCTAACTTGTCCTTTAATCCCCCATACTGCAATTTGAAAGGTGCTAAATGGATTTTGTTTAAAAGAAATGGGGAAAACGTCAAAAGTCTTTGGTTATTCACTAAGGTCCGAATTGTTGCGTATATAAGCTGCGAATTCGCCAGATAAAAACAGTCGCAATAGGCTGCTACTGTCGCAGTCACGTCTTTATAATGAGAATATTGTTGCAGTCGCGACTTTACAATGGGGAAATTGTAGCGGATTTACTATGGGAATCAGCTATTTGCGAATATGACAGTCGAATTCGTACCTTAGTGAATAGCCCCCTTTATATCTGACAACGAGCTACGAATACTGCAGCACCTGCTGTAAGCGCACTCACACACAGAGAGAATTGCCTTACCT
Organism: Pipa parva; assembly: GCA_019650415.1. NCBI lineage: Eukaryota > Metazoa > Chordata > Amphibia > Anura > Pipidae > Pipa > Pipa parva. The sequence goes on along the minus strand of WMED01028010.1, from coordinate 3,911 downwards.
GTGATGATCTAGCAGGTATCAGTGAGAATGAGGTTTGTTATGGAGACTCTATATATATAGGGAGGGGAACAGGCTGTACAGATTTTCCCGCTCACTGATTGGCTGCTTGTTGACTGATTATTTGAATGGGATTAAAGGTCTTTGTCTATTTGTGGACCATTTATCTGATCGGTGATATTCTTTTTATTTTTTTTTTGCTGATGTTATATTGTCTAACCTTGAAATGAAGTCAATCCTGTAGGGCTAATGAAAAAGTCAGTACTTTATACAGCAGTGCAAATATTCATACCAAACTGCGCCGTGATTGCTAGCGTCCCCCTTCTTAGCCGCAATCCAGGAGCTCAGATTAGGGACTTAATAAATCATTTTTATTTGAATGATGGCCCAGATATGAATGAATGAGATTTGTGTCCCTGGCACTTGGGAGGTTGTGGATTTACACAAGTCCGGAAAATCGATTTTTTTATTTTCCTTAACTGGATAAGAAGTTAAAATTCACCAGAAGTGGCACATTTATAAAAAAAAATATTACTAAGGGGTTTATTCACAAATGTTAGAATTCATCCGTCGAAGTGTATTCGGATCGGCTTGTTACGCTTCGATAGTCATGAATTCTCTACACCTTATTCACTAAGTGGTGGATTAACACGGCGAAGAAGCAAATGACATCAGACGCAATAGAATTATTGCACAGTGCAGCGTAGTTAGCGGGACAGTAGCAACCCTGCCATAAGCTCCCTAATTCACCACTTTGGTTGAATTTGACACAGTACGCCTTGCCGTATTCACTACTGTGAAATACTGCAACTTGAAGAATAAGTGAATTACCTATGCGCCTGCGCACAAAGTGATGCCAAGAGCTCCATAAGTCCACAACCAGCATAAGCTTTTGAATTTGCCGTGAATTGATCACATTGCAAAGTTTGCTGAATACTCGAATATGGGAAGCGGCGAATTAACACAAGTTCAGACCTATATAAAAAATATTTGTAGCCCCCCCCCCACCCCCCTTTACTTCTCCAACCACACTTTTCCCATCACAAGTAAATTGCTGGGTCGTGACCAGCTTGACTGAATAGTCACTTTACCCAACAACCCCCTCAATTCATCAGTCTGAAGTGGCGAGGTCAAACAGGTGAATTCAGAGCACTTCACACTTCACAGCACTCCTCCTACCTGTGCACGCGCACACAAAGTGATGCAAAGAGCTCGATAAGGCCACGACTGACGTAGTCGCCCGAGTTGGTTGTGTATTTGCCACATCACAGAGTTTAGTCAATTAGTCAACATGGGGAAGTGACAAATAGATGTGAATTCATAGCTCGATGCAACTATTTGGACTTTAGGCAATGAGGCCCAAAGTGTTTTTTTGTGACTTTTTGAATTTACCATAACCATGATGCTTTCCCCGCAATTTTTTTTTTCTTTGTTCCATCCTGGCAATCTTCCTGCGCCGTATTACATTTTATTCGCACAGACAATAAATATCATTGATCCATTCCCAAAATTTGAAGGATGTGAGTAATATGGGGAAATAGTTTAATCTGTATTAGTCTAGTTTAAATAACGGGCTGATTGGAAGCGAGATATCAAGCAGGTAAGATCAGAAAAGGAATGCTCTCTTTAGGCAAAACCTTTAGAATTTGATGACCCACAATCTAATGCTAAGGTTAAAGGTCAAAGGGCAGTAGTAAGCTTTCCCAGATTTTGTTTGTTCGCTAGTTTACAAAAAAAGCAGATTTACTTGAATGAAATTATTTCTATCATTGCCTTCCTCTGTCTGTGATGGTTTTATTGCACAGGCAATAAACATTTATTTACACACTCAGGGCCCTATTGACTAAAGGCAAAATAATTGTGTTTGATTATGAATTCACATTTGGGGGGTAATTCAGCAAAGAGCGAACTTACCCTCCGATCCTTCACATCAGTACACAGAGACTGTTACGCGTTCTCTGAGTCCTGCATGCGGACATCAGCGAACGTTTTAGAGGGATTCCAGTCTTGCGAGGCGTCTCGAGTTGAGCCTCGCGAGCCTCGCCGAGACTGGAATCCCTTTAAAGTGTTCGCTGATGTCCGCATGCAAGACTCAGCGAATGCCTAACAGTGTCTGTGTACTGATGCGAAGGATCAGAGGGTAAATTCGCTCTTTGCTGAATTACCCCCTTGATCTCCACTTCTCTATGTTTGCTTATTGAGCCAACTCAGTGATATGATGAATATCCATCTAATTCAGGAGACGACTTCACATGCGCGTGCAAATGTACTTCCCGTATTCCAGAAGCAGCGAAGTCTGTGACAGTTGCAAATTCAACAAGGCGTAGTGCTCTGAATTCACATGTTTGACTTTTTCAATACCGAATCCCCCAATTTCCCAGTCTGAAGTGGTGAAGTCAAATGGGTGAATTCGGAGCAGTTCCCCTAGTCGCATTCGCACCCCACCTCCACTTCATAGAAGTACCTGTGCACATGTATGTAAGGTGATGCGAAGAGCTCTGCAAGTTCGCGACTCACGTAGTCGCCTGAATTGGTCGCGTATTTGCCAATTCACAGAGTTTGCTCAATAAGAGAATATGGAGAAGTAGAGAATAAACACAAATTCACAGCTCTAAGCCATTATTCTGACTATAGTAAATGAGGTCCATCTGTCTCCTCCACTGTCTAGCAAGCCGATCTCTTCTGCTCCGCAGAGCTCCACGATCCTATTTACTTACTGTTGGATTTCAGTGAATTGAGCAAGCGCAAAGGCAATTTTTGACAGAATTCTGCTGTTGCGCTTGCTGAATTCGCCGAATCACACAGGAAGCAAAAAGTGAAGACGACCGCTGCTCTGCGGAGATGGCCTTGTTATAGAGAGCCGGAGCGTAAAATCCCTGAGAACTATTTCCCCTTTAAGAATCACCTCTATTCCTAACGAGCTTTAGTTCCTCTCTGAATGGTAGAGGTTGGAAATGAGAAAGAGCCAAACGAAAGCAGAACAAACAAAATCCCAGTGCTTAGCAATGATGACGTTTTATACAGTGTGGCTCATCTAACGTGATGATAGTCTTGCTTATACAACGTAAGGGGATAAATCTGGATTCTGAATTGCATGCCAAGAGGCAGAAGGAATGCTGGGTAGACTGCAATTCATTGAGAGGTAAATGCAGGTCTTATATGAATAAACAAGGTGCTTTATCAGAGTATCTGATGAATCACAGTCCAGCTCAGCAAGTTTAATAAAGCATATCTTTGTCCTTTTTACCCCTCCATGTATGTACCTCTAGCAGCTGACAGTATTAATGAGATAACGGGTTGGACTCAGAACCCAAGACTACAACATCACTCTATTCCAACTGTGCACATGGAGCAAAGGTCTCTGGGATATTCCTCCCCCCCAGGCATGTTTGTGAAACGCAGTCTAGATCAACAAGGGGAAGTTTACTTTGTAAATGGTGTACACAGCAATCTACTAAAATGTGATCACTTGCTAAGAGACCTCTGGGCATATTTACTAAGGGCCTTATTGACTACAGGTCAAATTGTGGCACGTAGCTCTGAATTCGCATTCGATCGCCACTTTCCCCATGTTCATGCATCTAATTTGGGAGAGTACGATAGTTGTGATCTTACGGAGTACTTTGCACCACTTTTCGGGCACGTGCACAGGTACTTTTACTTTTGACTAAGTGGCAGAGTCTGTTGTAGTCATGAATTCGACAAGGCATAGTTCTCCGAACTCACCTGCTTGACTTCACCACATCAGAGAATTGAATTGTGGAGTTGATGACAGGACTCCGGTGTGGTGTAAGATAACTGACTATTCTTCATTCAAAAATGGCGACTGCGACTAGATTATTCTACTACTAAACATGAACTAGGAACAGGGAGACATCGAAAGGGATGTAATATTCACTTATATACAGTTAGTG